>JAGKTI010020120.1:0-16552 GCA_018397915.1 Birgus latro | reverse complement strand
ACTTGCGATTCATACGGGTTACCCTACAAAGACACCTTTTTGCGTTCAACATCAGAAATCCTTCAAGAAGTTGGTCGCCTAATGTATGTGGGAGTGTCCGCAGTTGAGGGCCTCAGAGATTCTTTCGTTATGAGGTAAGTGGTTTTTATTCATTTATTAACTTTACAGGTTTCTTATTTATGCACTGTTCAAGTCACTGAGATATAGACTTTATTTTAAGCTAATTGTTTAACGTCAACTGGTAACTTGGGAACTGAAAGCTTTGCTACAGTAGGGAATATACTGTCATAGGATTGATATATACCTTGATGAAACTACCTTTTTGTAAATCACCCTAGTAAATTTTAAACATGGTGGCATTATATTATATTAAGGAAAGTATGACTGTTAATTTCGAGTGATGGGCTTAATGTCTACGATCGATTTATCCTGGTGGGGAGGAGAGGGAATGAATCTTGCAGATACATATCTTGCCAACACAAAAACTGACAATATTGTTCAAGTACGTCAATACCAGTTCAAGCGGATGTTGAGGATGCCCGGATGAATGAACAATTTTTACTGAATGATACGCGAATTACAAATCACATTCAAATGTACTGTTTGTGTTACACTAGGCCATTCTAATTTTTTATTCTGACTTTGCCTAAAACTGACATTTCTCCACTTTGAACGCTGTGTTCTAAAAATAGACTGACTCTTGGATATGGCGCTAGTCACAAAGAAGTGCTATGGAAAGTATGTAGAACTGCAGTATTGTCTCTCTGCTACTGAGCTACGAAAAATAAGCTGCAGAAGGATGAAAATCTGGCCCGAGTTACTGTAAAAACAGTATAGTTTATATTGCTTCGTCATCCTTTGTAACAAACGTACAGCATTACTTGCCTGTATTTTCTGTGTTTGTGTAAGTCAAACTTCACTAGATCTGGTATTCTGCCAACCCTTACACATCAAGGGGCTGTGAATCTTTTTTTTTTTTTTCTGAAATAAATTTTATGAGGAGTTTACAGTGACCGATGTTATTTGGCAGCTCGCCCCTCTCCACTACATCATAACTATTTCATATAATAATTGTCCCCAGAGCTGACTAAAACCACGTACACATGTAGCAACGATATAATGACAGAGGTTGCAATAATCTCTCTCTCTCTCTCTCTCTCTCTCTCTCTCTTAGGCAGGCTCAACTCGAATTCCCGTTGTACCTCAAGTTCATCATTGCCCAGAACTTCACCAATGCAGATGGATCTCGGTCGGTGTACATGGGCAGAGAGATGATCCTAACTGCTGCCAATGCCTGGCCAGTTCCCCACGATGCACCATATAAGCATCTATTTGACAAGTACATTCTCGCTATATGGGAAGTGAGTTGCGTTTAGACTATTATCATCTGTCCATCCATAATATACTACCTCTTTATAGATACACCCACCCATCATTCATACATCTATTCATCATCCATATATTCATTCCTACACCATCATTATCATCATTAGCAACACAAACCATGTGACGAGTGAGTGAGCGAGTGCCATCTATCTATCTATCTATTGCCAGACACCATAATCCCGTAAGGGGTGGCCATTTGACTTTGAGTTATTTATTTTACGGGGAGGGGCACTAACCCTCCACCAACCCACTTGTTGACACGTAGGGAGCACGTATGGTTTGGTTATATGGTTGCCACCCAGCGTTGTAAATGGTTTCTTGGCTTACAGAAAACCATTTGGCTTGTCACTCAATGTAATGCCACCTGTAAAGGAAAGAAAAGCAGTAAGAAGTGACAGGAAATATAGGAGAAATAGGAAGAAAGGAGGGCAGGCACAGAAAAAGAATGATAAAGGCTAAGGAAGAAGTAGGCAGCACTACATCAAGTGAGTGGATGATGGTCGCCGAGTGCCATGTTATCACAATTCCCTTCTGATATATAATTATTGGCGGTATCTCCGCTAATTAATTCCTCGAGCTGATGCTAAAAAACAGTTTTATAACAGAAAGTCTTTTTTTTATATCATAATTAAGGAGTTCTCTGATTAGAGCCGAACACTCCCTTGGAAAACTCGAGATTCCAAGAAGTTCCCAAGCCTTTATGGGCGAGTTTTTACTTGGTTACAAAATTTATTCAGAGACTGTATCACAAGCAGAAAGAATTCCAACTCTACTTCAGATAGGAGTAAAGTTATTAGATTCTGCTTAGAGCGATGGTTGGGTCGGGCCGGGCAGCTCATTTCCAAACATAACTGAGAGCAAACATCGCCTGCTTACTTTGCTTGCTCGCTTATAACAGCAGTATCATCAGCCATTATACTGTACATCACTAGTTTATCATCATAATTAGCAATATGAATCATTAACAATATCATCAGCCAATATTCAGTACAATACTTGATTAACTGAATTGTGGCCAAGTGATATGATTCACTTATTACAGTCACAATATCCACTTGAAGTATCTCGAATCTATATCATAGTACAATGGTTTCGGCAGGGAATATTTTAAAAATTGATTTAATAGTCTATACTACCATAATTTTCTGTGGAAATTTCTTTAGCCCCTGAACACCGGGCTAAAATCTGCTTACGCCTCACCTCAGTATGAATATAAAACAGAATAGCTGTACATCTAATATTATATCACAGAGATTATAGCAGCTAGGGAAGTGAATTAAAGACCATATTACTCATCAACTCTTCTTCTTGCGAACGATTGTATCCCCAGGTCTGTAGCTCTTTGCATTGATGAGTAATTACATGAGGAAGAAGACTAATTTTCGCCACAAGAACAGAATGTGTTCGTGCATCTGCCCGCAGCCTCCTCAATTACTAGATAAACTAAACACAGTGGTGTTCAAGGCGTGGCCTATGTCACTATCACTGAGTCCTTTCCTAGCATCCTTGACAAGAAGCTTGGTTGGGGTAGATGAGGCAAAACTCCACTTGAGGCTTAAGAAAGAACCGTCCTACACAAGGTTAAGGAAAGATCGTCCTTCGCCAGGAAAAGTCAGAGACGAGTGAGGTATTGTTGGGAGGGCTGGTGGGGGTCTCCCATGAGCTTTGGTGATGACATAAAGCGGTGGCCACGTCAAACTTTGTGGGAAAATAAGTGAAGTTTCTACCAATCCCCGGCGCCACCGAACCACTGATTTTTTTTACAGTTCCAACCAACACATGGCGGTTAGAGGTTAAATGAGTTTAGTCTTACTCGGTGTCATCAATTTTTGTTGAAATTTCTAACATTGTCAAATTATTTCTTGCTACAATCATTTTCTTTTTTTTCTACTGACCACTTTGTTACTATCTACCATCATTTTTCGTTGAAAAGTCTATGATGGATGAAAATGTTAGATGTTGCTATCAACTTTTGTTGAAATGTGAAATGTTGATCAAATTTTAACTGGTGACGATCAATATTCGTGGAAGCTTTTTAAAACAGACTGTTACTAGGTACATCATTTTTGTGAGGCTTCCATTACTAACAAATACTTGCTTCCTACCATAAGTTGCTGAGGAAAATTGTAATATATTAGAAGTTGTTGCTATTTATTATATATATTTTTACTTATACTACTCCTAAAAATGTTACGTGTTGCAGTTAATATTTGTTGAAAATTTGATTATTGATCAAGTGAAGGCGTTCACAGGGTGGAATGCTGAATCGCGCCTGAAAAAAGTTTGCATTTTCCCTTTGGTCTACGAGCATGATGCATCACTCCACCAAGTGGATGCCTTCACTTGATTTATCATCATCATCATTAGGAAGGGAAGAGGTTGTGTATATCAGATATTCATTCCTAGGTCTTTAAAGGAAAAGTTTCTAAAAAAGGGAAAGAAGCTGTATGCAGCCTTCATGGATTTGGAGAAAGCATATGACAGGGTGGATAGACAAGGATTGTGGAAAGCATTAAGAATATATGGAGTAAATGGGAAGTTGCTGAATGCTGTGAAGAGTATGTACAGTATGAGGGTGCTAAGGCTGCAGTACATGTGGATAGTGAACAGAGTGATTTTTTTCTATTTGAAGGTTGGATTGAAACAGGGATGTGTCATGTCTTCATGGTTGTTCAATCTGTATAGGGATGGGGTTATGAAAGAGATACAAGGTAGGATAGTGGATGTTGGAGTGGCCGTAATGAGAGAGGGCAGTGTTTGGAAACTTCTTGGACTTGTTTGCAAATGATAATGTGTTGTTGTCGAAGGAGAGCTGCAAGGCTTGGTGAATGACTTTTGGAGAGTGTGTAAGAAGCAGAATCTAAAGGTGAATGTAGGGAAGAGTAAAGTTATGGCCTTCGAGAGAAATGAAGTCAGTGAATGTACGGTGAGGTTGGATGAGGAGGAAATGGAAAATGTGAGTGTGTTTAAGTACTTGGGTAGAGTGATGAATAAAGAAAGAAGTTTAGTGGGCGAAATGCTTGAAAGGGTACAACAAGGAAGAAAGGTTGCTGATTCCTTGAAAGCAGTGATAAAAAACAGGGAAGTGAGCATGGAAGTGAAAAAGTTACTGCATGACAGTATTGTGATACCAGTTCTAAAGTATGGATGTGAAACTTGGACCTTGTTGGAGGGAAAAAAGAGTGAGAGCAGTGGAAATGAGTTATTTGATTGGGGTATGTGGAGCCACATGGAGAGACAGATTGACAAATGAGGTAGTGAAGGAAAGTTGTGGTGTGGATGTGGATATGATTGGAAGCATTAGGAGAAACACATTGAGGTGGTTTGGCCATGTGGAGAGGATGGAGAGCGAGACTCTGACGAGGAGAGTGTATGTGAGTGAGGTGGAAGGGAGGAGAGGGAGGGGGAAGCCAAGGATGAGACGGAAGGATGGAGTGGAGAGGTATATGAAAGAGAGGGGTGTGAGCTGGGAGCAGTGCAATGAACGATGGGGAACAGGGCGATATGGATGTGATTTGTTTGTGGCCACTCCTTACGGGATTAAGGTGTCTGACTAATTAAGGTGTCTACTAATTCTACCTAGGCTATTTGATGGATGTCAGTGAAAGGCGACAGGTGTATTTTAGTCGGTTATAGGCATGTCGTGTAGTATGTTATTTTTCCTAAACAGCTGTAATGATCCCACAAAGGACTACAATGGATTGTATTACCATGGTGAAGTGCTACAGGGAAGATCCAGTGGTAATGACAGGAACGGTCTGTGGTCGGTTCTGTGGTTAATATATCAGTGCTCCGTAAAGTAGGCACGTTTGGGTCTGCAGTTTTTATATGTAATGTTAGGAACACTAAACATCTATGTTGTTGCTGTTGTTGTTATCATTATTATTATTATTATTAATGTATGTCACGTAATTTCACCGGTAAAGGGTGGAAAACAAGCCTGGTGGCCCAGGGATGAGGTGAGGGATAGTGTGGTGTCGGAGCGGGGGAGGAGTAGGGTCGATGGTGGCCGGGAGAGAGGGGGGTGCAACTGGGGCAGCAATGGGGGGTAAGTGACGAGTTGTCGACGTCGGGATAGGGGAAATGTGGTTGGCAGGTACACAGACATAAGAACAATCATATGCATTATAATACAGATTTATAGTGGATTAGTTGCAGGAGTAGCAGTAGTGGTATTGCGAGAGATATAAGAGAGTCAGTGGGAAAAGGGGAGTTAGTAGTGCCATTGCTACTAATGGTAGTAACAGATTCAGCAGTCTTGTGCTAACGTTGTTTGTGTGGGAGTGATAATGTGACGAATAATGTTATACAGTAGAGGTTATAGGACCGGACGGCTAGAAACCCCCTAAGGAATATGATGGCTCGCAGTAAGAGGATACCGGGAAGTAAGACTAGTAGAAGAGGCAGAGACTGAAGGAAAATAATGTACGTATGATGTGACGCAACAGTTAAGGCCTGGATAACGAGGCGGAGCAGGATACTACAGCTGTATCTTCGTTATTTGATAATATTTTGAATTTCATCTGGTTATAGTTAATTATAGGTAAATGCTCTCCGTTGCCCATCACAATGTAGTTTATTGTCCATATAAAATAATGTTTACATTTACAACCATCCGCACAGCTACTGTGGGAATCAGCATTAAATCCACAATCATTCTATAGTATAGCTACAGACAATCCAGGAATAACATTCACAAAAATTATCACGGCAGTGATAATGACCAGTCGCTGCTTATATACAAGTGGCTCGGTGCTTTATTTGCATGATGAGGATCCGAAACAGATGGGTTGTGTCTGGACCAGGTTCACAACACTCCATGATAACATAGTGGTCTATGCTATAATAGATGCTATGTATGTTACGCATGATGTTTTGCAGGTGAATGGCATGGAAATGTTTCAAATCCAGGTACGCTTCTCACCATTCGCCTCGAAGCTTAGTACCAAACTACCGCTCAAGGTTGTCCGTTCGCCTACCCTCTCTCTAACCTTGACTTCCACTCCCTTCCACTGAGGGGGGGTACAGAAACTTTGAAGATATCCAAAGTCTCTCAAAATACATTTGGAATATGACAATGAAACTGACTTCACTTTCCTAGGCTGGGCTGTACATGCGGTGGGAGAAGGAGACGCTGGCGGAGGTAGCCCACACCAGCAGGACAACACAGCAGAACCAGCAACGAATACAGGAGCAGGAGCAGCTCAGTGAAGGGCCAGACAAGGGTGGTGGCAGTAGTCGTAATATTAGTCTCACCATTACACATCTACAAGGTTCACTGTCTCTCCTTCTGCTGGGATTTATCATAGCTGGTCTGGCCTTTGGGATGGAGAAGTGCATAGTGCCGCCGACCAGGTTCTCATATGCTTAACCTTTGTAGCCTGATAATATAACAGACTGATTTTCTTCTAGATTTTTAATATTACAAACTTTTGTAGCCTGATACGAGATGGCTTTTCTCCAAGCTTTTTGTTATTGGTAACCCTTGTAACATTATAGACTGTTATTGTTAGCCTTTGTAGTCTGATGATAGACTGATTTCCGTCTAACATTTTTTATTATTATCTTTTGTAGACTGATCATTGATTTTTTCCTGCCTTTTTAATTATTACCCTTTGTTGCCTGATGATAGATGGATGTTCTCGTAGCTTTTATTATAATCAACCTTTGTAGCCTGATAATAGACTGATTATCTCCAAGCTGTGTTTTTTTAACACATTTCCCAGATCCATTTCCTCTCCTGCCGCTGGGCCTTATCATAGTTGTGTTGTGGCCTTTGTGGTGAAGATAATGGAACAGTCGACAACCTCCTCGTATGATTAAGTGCCTAAGCCTAAGAACGTTTTATCTCATACTAGTTGCTTTTAGACTAACTTACTCAATGCACCTCCATGCTCCTTTATCTCTGCCTTTGCTTGGCTTTATCATAAGTGTGTTGGCCTTTGTGACAGAGAAAAAGAACCATAGTCAATTTCCTCTCATGATGAATTGTTTCTGGCTAAAGAAGTCTTTATTTCGTACTTGTTACTTTAAAATTACCTTATTCAACGCATCATTATCTCCACTTATCCTGTACATTATCATAGTTGGTTGGTTTTTGTGATGGGTAAATTTATAGTGCCGCCAAGCGCTTCCTGACGTGAATGAGAATGAGAGTGAAGATAAAGGTTCGTATTCTCGTTGGTTTCGGAGGCTCCCTAACACCTCCTCCATAGCGATTTATTTTTGGATATGGCTGGTTAATATCCTTTTGTACGTTCTTCATGCGGGGTTTGGCGATATTTGAAGGATTTAAGTAACACACAAAAGGAGAGGATTATGGTGCAGTAAAAATAAATCACTTTAGGAAAAGATGTTAGGGAGCTTCCTTAACTGACGAGGATACAGGGCAAACTGCATGTCCAAAACATCGAAGTATAAACAGCTGTCATGTAATTCGAGACTGCATGTCGTTTATATCAATATATTACAGTAAGCGATTCGATATTTTTCTTATTTGCCGGATGAAACTTTTTTTTTTTATATAAGCATATAATAATAATACGCCTGACATTGTTTATTTTATGGTAATGAAGATGGTCCTATACCACGACATTATGAAAAATTGTTAAAGACTTACTTAGAGAAGCGTGAATATTTGGCAACTGCATTGTCTAGGCATTGTCTAGGAGAGAGAGAGATGATCGTTTGATGTGTTAGTAAGGGAATGAATGAATGTAAGTGCAGCTGTGGTTATGTATCTATTTATTTACTACTCTCCACCTGACAAACTTACAGGAGGGTGTTGTTGTCAATGGAATCAACAGGTGTCCGTCAGTATAGTTAGGTGGCAGGACGACAAGGCGGCTGGCCGGGCGTAGAGATTTCATTCCCGGGCCACAACTCAGAAAGTATACGATATTGATTCATGAAATTTCACATAGTTATGTGTCCTGCAGTGAACTGGTGCCTTTTGATAGGGAGAATTCTGTGTCTTAAATAGTTTTATTTTTAATGAAAAAGTAAAAGATTATGTTTGCCAGGGATTTCAGTGCGACCTGCACAAGGAATCAGAAGAACCCAGGTTATATGTCCTCAAGGCGTTCTCTTTACACCCACTTTTAACAGATTGTGGGGGCGGTTAAGTGCCGTTATGCTGTTGGTTGTGTGCAGGGAGGTGGGGGATATGTGTTTAGTCTGATAGATGGTTGCAACAGCGTAGCGTCGCCTATATTTCATTTATGTTTACACTGTGCTGGAGAGGGACGTCTTGACGTGTTGATACCGATGGTACTGGACACCCCCACTGACTAAACACAACTCTCCTCTCTCTCTCTCTAATGGAGGCTGGTGGGATGCAGGATAAGGGCAGTTTCAGCCTGCAGTCCAATGTTTCCACGTTCAGAGAAGTAACAAGGCGTCTTTCAAACTAGAACTGTCAAAACTAGATGGAGTGTTACTGATCTGCCCAGGTTGTAATGTTGTTTTGTCAGTACGGCCCGCCAGAGGAGCAAAATGACCACACACAAAGAGATGTGGTGGTGGAGAGGGACGCCGGCATGTGGTGGCGCTGATGTAACCGGCGGGGCTACTGACCGGTTATATAAACGTCCTTTTTCTCCCTCCCTATCCCCCAAAAGCAGGATGGCGGACTGCAGAAGACGGCCAACTTCAGCATCCACCATCGCTTTTAGTTCAGCCTGGGGTTACAGTGACTACTACTAGTATTTCTTCTTCTTCTTCTTCTACTACTACTACTGTTACTACTACTACTGTTAATATTACTGCCACTACTACTACTACTATTACTACTACTATTACTGCTACTACTTCTACCACTACTACTGCTACTACTACTACTACTACTTGTACTTATACTGCTGCTGTTGTTGCTGTTGCTGCTACTGCTACTACTTTAAATTTGTCCTTCTAGTCCAGAAGACGACGGCCACTATGTTCACCAAGATGGTGTGTTTGTCAGTCTTTCGTGTCAACGTGGGTGTGACTGTGCAGAGCAATTCTGGATCCACAAACTTTGCCACACAGATGGCTCGCCAAGTCCGGGTGTGCTGGAAGAACTCTGTTTTGGTTGTGCCTCCCTTGTTTACGCTCTAATCTGGCTAGGTTCCGAGCGTCTAGAAGGTGAATGGTTCCTTTGCTGCAGAAAGCTTGCTATTTTTTTTTTTCTGTCAGAGGCACTGGCTTCAAGATCGTTTTGTTCGATGTTGCATTTCTTCAGAGTTGACCTTATATGATCTTTATTTCCCATCTACTGTCCCCTTGGGTTGCAACTTCTGCAGGAAGTTTGCCGCACAGAACTTGGCAGGGAAGGCGGTGCTCAGGCATGCAGAACATGTGTCCGACTAATAATTATAAGTATTTTTGGTTCTTTTTTTTAGCCAGCACGGTTCCTATGGAAATGGTGGAAGCAATGAAGGAAGTCAAAATGGGGAAAGCCCCAGGAATTGATGGAGTGTGTGGTGAAATGTTGAAGCATGGAGGAGAGATAGTAATAAAATGGATGTGGAAGGTGTGCAGATTGGCTGGGGAGGAAGGTAGAGGCCCGGAGGATTGGAAGTCAGGTAAAATTATTCCCCTGAACAAAGGAAAAGGGGAAAAAAATAAGTGTGTGTTAATCATAGGAGCATTTGCCTTCTTAGTGTAATAAGAAAAGTATATGGCAGGATACTTATTAACAGAGTTAGGGAAATAACAGAGGAATTAGTTGGAGAAGAACAGGGAGGTTTTAGGAAGGGAAGAGGTTGTGTGGATCAGATATTCATTCTTAGATCTTTAGTGGAAAATTTCTAGAGAAGGGAAAGGAGTTGTATGCAACCTTCATGGGTTTGGAGAAAGCATATGACAGGGTGGATAGACAAGAATTGTGGAAAGTATTAAGAATATATGGAGTAGGTGAGAAGATGTTGAAGGCCGTGATGAGTATGTATGAGTGCTATTCTGCAGTGCGTGTGGATAGTGAACTGAATGAATTATTCCATTTGAAGGTTGGAGTGAAACAAGGATGTGTCATGTCTCCATGGTAGCTCAATCTTTATATGGATGAGGTTATAAAAGAGATACAAGGTAGGCAGTGGATGTTGGAACAGCCGTAGTGAGAGACGGCAGTGTTTGGAAACTCCCTGTACTGTTGTTTGCAGATGATATTGTGTTGCTGAGTGAAGACGAAGGGGAGCTGCAAGGCCTGGTAAATGAGTTTGGGAGAGTGTGTAAGAAACGGAATCTAAAGGTGAATGTAGGGAAGAGTAAAGTGACGGTCTTCGAGAGAAGTGAAGTCAGTGAACGTACAGGGAGATTGGATGGGGAGAATATTGAGAATGTGAGTGCATTTAAGTACTTGAGTAGTGTCATGGATAAGGATGGAAGTTTGGAGGATGAAGTGCTTGAAAGGGTGCAGCAGGAAGAAAGGTTGCTGGTTCACTGAAAGCAGTGATAAGTAACAGTAAGCATGGAAATGAAAAAGCTGCTACATGACAGTATTGTGATACCAACTCTTATATGGAAGTGAATCTTGGACCCTGTTGGAGGGACAAAAGTCAAGAGTGAGAGCAGTGGAAGTGAGTTATTTGAGAGGAGCATGTGGAGTCACATGGAGAGACAGACTGACAAATAAGGCAGTGAAGGAGCATTGTGGTGTGGATGTGGATATGATAGGAAGCGTTAGGAGAAACACATTAAGGTGGTTTGGCCATGTGGAGAGGATGGAGAGTGAGAGACTGACGAGGAGAGTGTATGTGAGTGAGGTGGAGGGGGGGAAGAGGGAGAGGGAGGCCAAGTATTTAATGGAGTGATGGAGTGGAGAGGTATATGAGAGAGGGGTGTGTGAGCTGGGAGCAGGGCAGTGAAATGGTGGGGGACAGCAACATGGAGGCGATTTGTTTGTGGCCATCCCTTACGAGATTAAGGCGTCTGGCAATAGATAGATAGATCGATAGACGGTTCCCATGCTGGTTGACTCTGTCTGCTGGGGAATCTGTGAGTGTGGAACTTTATCCTTCCATGTGGATCTTAGGATGTGCTGAAACCACTGGATGTAAAAATACTCACGTTGTTTGATGTGACGTTGATAAATGATCCAGGATTCAGCACAGTAGCATAGAGTGGAGAGGCATACAGCTGTATATACTGATACCTTTGTCTCAATTTCCAATTTAGTACTTTAAAAGACTCTGGGTGTGAGAGGTTCATTCGTGGTGAGGCATGGTTGACTCATGCAAGGATTTCTGCATCAATGTTATGTTTATCTGTGAACACACTTCCAAGGTAGGGATAATTCTCCACCTATTTTTTTTTTTATGTGTCCGACTCTGGGCATAGGCTTCACAGCCTGCTATCAAGGCCCAGTCGTCCTCCTACAATCTACATGTCACCACTTCGGCGCTTAACACCCACCGTCCATATTGAATACATGCTAGGGCTGTCTCATACAGGACTGGTGTATTGGTATTAGCGGGGTCATTTTTACGACATGTCGGCGGGTCTTCTGGTAGATCAGTAAAGCCTGATTTAATGAAATTCAAATCCTTAAACTGTTCCCTGCACCAGCGAGGATTCGAACCTGGGTCCCACGGGACCGCAAGCCAACTCTCTACCGATCGAGCTACCGCCTCCCCTAAATATTTAACATTTTCGCCATTTATCTGAAATGCAAGAGGCTCTGCTGCATTGTTTCTCTGAGGCATTATTTCTGTTTTATTTGCCCCATTGCATAGCACAGTATATAATGGAAATGATGGTGAGACTCTGTTGTAGGGCTTGTGGGGTATGTGAGAGGACAGCACAGTCATCAGCATACTGCAGCTCTAGGAAATAAGCTATTTCAGTCTTTGCTTGTACTTGAAGACGTCTGAGATTTAATACTTTACCAACTAGGTGGAATTGGATTTTTGTTCCATCATCAGGGTTTATTCCTTTGTGACATAAAGAAGTGACTGCAGTGAGATAGATGTTGCAAATGACAGGAGCCAGGACACATGCTTGCTTTGCACCCACGTGTGCACTGAAGGGTTCGGATTTATCCCGACCTATAGACACATGAACATTCATGTTATCATGCAAGCTCTTTAGGGTGGCAAGAAGTTTGTTTGGAGCTCAAGATTTTGGAACAGCATTTCATAGATGTTCTCTGTTGTCAGTGGCAAATCTTTGCAAGATCGATGAATGCAATATACAAGTCACCGTTCTGCTCACGGCATTTCTGTTGTATCTGTCAGACAACAAGGATAAAGTTCTGTCTGATACCTACATAGTTTGAGGAAGTGTTGACTCAGTCAAATGTTCTGTCAGTCTGAAACATTATCATGGCTAGTACTTTGTGCAGATTGGCCTGGGAGGAAGGTAGAGTCCTGGAGGACTGGAAGTCAGGTATAATTATTCCTCTGTACAAAGGAAAAGGGGAAAAAGAAGCAGGGAGATATCCTTACTGTTGTCACAGTTTGAGCAGTCCCCTTATGTCTTGTAGATGGTTACAGTATCAGAAGTAAGCCATTCAGATGGAATTTCTTCTTGGCTCCAGATGTTTAGTGTGAAATTATGGAAGTGCTGGTGAAGTAAGTGGCCAACCTCTTTGGTCAGTTCAGATTGTATGCCATCAAGGCCAGGGATTTTGTTTTTTTCTAGATTGGATGGCCTAGACAGTTTCTGCAAGTGTAGTTGGCACTTCGAGATCCTCCACTTGTGGGGCATTTGAGATGTTATCAGTGATATTATGCTCCACTGGGTTTCTTCGAATCAGTAATGCGTTGAAGTGTTGCGCCCGTCTCTCTAGGATTGCTTGCTTGTCTTTCAGGAGCGCTCCTTCGGCTGATTGAACAAGCTTTATGCTGCGTTTGGTTGGTCCATAGTTAAATCCAGTGGACTTGTAGAACCCATGTTGCTCTTTAATATCAGCCAGCCTTTGCAGCTCCACTATTTGTTCTCCAAGTTATGCAGTTATCTCTGGGTTTCACTTATGAGATTCTGGAATTCAGTTTTTAGGGTTGAGGAGGTAGGATTTTTTTTTTTTTTTATGTGTCCGACTCTGGGCATAGGCTTTACAGCCTGCTATCAAGGCCCAGTCGTCCTCCCACATACCATACACCTCTACATGTCACCACTTCGGCGCTTAACACCCACCATCCATATTGAATACATGCTAGGGCTGTCTCGTACAGGACTGGTGTATTGGTATTAGCGGGGTTATTTTTACGACATGTCGGCGGGTCTTCTGGTAGATCAGTAAAGCCTGATTTAATGAAATTCAAATCCTTAAACTGTTCCCTGCACCAGCGAGGATTCGAACCTGGGTCCCACGGGACTGCAAGCAAACTCTCTACCGATCGAGCTACCGCCTCCCCTTTACCGCCAACCAGTTGTTATGTGCTCTATTAATCATTGGAAGAAGGTCATGTATACCCTCAGCATTTCCATCAAACCAGTCTTTATGGTGGCCGGTGGAAGGTGGCAGGTGGAGAAGCATAGGGTTTCTTCTATGATGCTCAGGAGCAGTGTTTTAATGTTTAGTCACTCTGTCTCTAGGTTTGTTGCATTGTTGTTTGGATCAAGTGGTGGGCATTGACAGAGTTTGTCTGGTTAAGTGCTATGTAAGGTGTTACAAGTTGGCACATCCTTTCAACATCTACAGTTTAGTTTCATTTTGGATGGTGTGCTGTGCATTTCTGACGTATGGCTAGTTCTAGTTTGGTGACTATGAGGATATCGTCTGTTCATCACTCAGCACCTCTCATAGCCCAGGTTATACGAACTTCTCTTCGAACTTTCTGCCTTACAGTGAGGTCAGTTAGGTGCCTATGTCTAGATCGTTGGTCCATCCATGTGGTCTGTCTAGATCGCTGGTGCATCCATGTGGTCTTGTGCTTATTCTTAAGTTGAAGGATGGTGTTGGTGATTGCCAGACTGTGTTCTGAGCATAGGGAAAGCATTCTAAGTTTACTGTTGTTCATGTATGTTGGTTTGGATATTCCATTTACCAAGAGTCAGAGAGATTCTTTTGGTTTTTCGACTGCAATGTGGGATGCCTTGACAGATGCGGTTACTTGCCCATGTGATGCGGAGGAGTAAACATACAGGTTGCCTGTTCTTAACCCCTCCCCGTCAGGGGTAAGCTGTTGAGAATCCTTTCCTGGTTGCTTAGTTGCCCTGGATGCAGCCTAAGGCATTACCTTCTCCTACGCCATCATGCCAGCGACCACTGGGCCAATGCTGCCTGTTTGTGGAACTCGAGCTAGGAACTTCCAGTCACATCCATGTCCTGTTACTCTCATCCTATCCTGTCGCCATGGTCTTTTGTTTTGGTGAAAGATGAAATGTGGGTGAGTATACTAGCGTGCTTGTGCAATGAATGGATTTGGCTTGATGGTAATTGTACACATTCCTTACCACCACATGACCCGCCCCTTCTCAGCCTGTGATGGTGGCACGAAGTTCACGATGATCATCTCCTGATCAGGGTCGGAGTCTGCCAGTTGCCCTGCCTTCCATGGGACTCCTATCACAGATTTTTCGTTCGGAGTTTTCTCACGCATCCTTAACCCATCCAAGGGTAATCCAGAAGGTAGTGAACCAGGGAACACTTCGTATGACCCCTCACTGATGCCCTCTCCAACATGGGTCTTCCTGTCCTCCTGCTGAGTCCGTGGGGGATTTGCACCCGCTGATATGGACCACCAGTGTTAAAGGGAATGCAAGCCCCCCACCACCTCAAAGTGGTTCCTGTGGGGGGACTGCTGCTACTGCTACTACTACCACTATTACTACTACTGCTACTACTACTACTGTAATTATTATTATTATTAGTAGTAGTAGTAGTAGTAGTATTTTATCATCATCATCATCATCATCATTATCATCATTTTGATCATCTGGATTTGTGAGGGCTACTGATGAAATTTTCCGCGAGGAAAATACTAACAAGTTATTTCTTACAAGAAAAAAATCTGAATAAAGAGTGTCAGATTCAAAATCTGTTCATTCCGAGATGCCTACATAAATGCACTGCGTTAAAAAGACTGGGGGTCATAGGTAGAGGATATGCAGATTGAGGAAGACGGAGTTCACGTATTGCATACATGAATGACTTAGACCCTTATTCTCGTCGGTTAATGAAGCTTCCAAACACCTTTTCCTAAGCGATTTGTTTTTTTTTTGTTTGTTTTTTTGTACAGGAATATCGCTTTTTGTGCTGCGTAAATAATTCTAATATCGTCATACTCTGCATTAGTAAGGTACAGATTATTTTAACCAGCCGGATCCAAAATATATCGCTGAGGAGGAGGTGCTGGGGAGCCTTGTTACTGAACGAGAATACGTGCCTCGGTAAGTCTTGCATTAGAGAGCTGGTGCTGTGCGTCCACTGTACTGAAGTATGGATACAAGTAGTCGGTTCAGAAGCGCAATGACCAATGAATTATCGATAGTGATGAGATAAACGTGCAGCTAACTGGCGCATATCGAAATTTGTCTGTAACATAATATACACAGGATTATAAAAACATCACGTAGGAGGGGACAGATGATATCCTAAATGACCAGGAAAACTTGGGATGGTACAGGTTAGATCAGTATGTTATTGTTATGAATATGAATATGATAACAATACTGTCACCTTTTCACTATAACCTGATCTAAAATTGCCATCCCTTCATCTTCAATACTGAGTTGTAAGAATCAACATTCACTAGAATATGATGTTAGTGACGAAGAAGTATTGTGAAAAGTATGTAGAGCTCAGTATTGTCCCTATCAGCGTTTGAGCTGTGTGAAATATGGTACAAAATTACGAAAATCTAGGCAAAGTTATGGCGAAAAAGAACTATAGCAAATGTCTCAAGCGAGTGTTATGACTTCTACATGAAAGCAGGTTTACTAACGTGGGGGGAGGATCACTGAGCATTTTGCAATAAATATCGTCTGCATGCACCCGTACACTCTTGATCGCGTGTATATTTACCAAAAGTTTATCAGAACAGTACGACTTATTTCTCTTTGGGCTCTATGGGTTTTTTCTTGTCGGGTTGGCTGGTATTGACTGTGAGAAGCAATTGTAAGTTATTCCAGGTAAATATATGCTTCGCTTACGCAGCAGAAGCACCCTTCCATATCACGTCTTCATCCTAATAGTCCTTGAGAGAGAGAGAGAGAGAGAGAGAGAGAGAGAGAGAGAGAGAGAGAG
>JAGKTI010020116.1:5493-16555 GCA_018397915.1 Birgus latro | reverse complement strand
AACAGTTGTGAGAATAGTGAACACAAAGATACAAGATAATAATAGTGATGTGCTACAGAGGTATGCCTTTCCCATGGTTTGCAACACTGCCGGGAGACATGAAGCTAGCACACACACACACACACACACACACACACACACACACACACACACACACACACACACACACACACACACACACACACACACACACACACACACACACACACACACACACACACACACACACACACACACACACACATACACACACAAAATGACAATAGAGCTTTACATGGTTTGGTCAGAGGTAAAAGTTGAGAAGTATGCCCCGTGTCAAAAGTAAAAGTGAAGTTCGTAGCTGGTGCTGCTGCTCCTTCCCGTTAGCCTTAGCTTGACAGTAGCTTGAAGGTAGCTCTGGTGTTTACTGTAGCTTGATATGGGCTTAGGTTAGGCTAAGTTAGTTTTGGTTAAGTTTGGCTGGTGTTTGTTTTTAAGAGTCTGGTCTGTTAGCTGCTGTTCTTCTCCTTTAACCTTAGCTTGGAGGCAGCGTGCTTTATTCTATAGCTTGATTTTAGGTAAGATTAAATTAGGCAAGGTTTGGTTTGATTTGGTTGGTGCTGGAGAGGTGTTAGCTTGTCTTTAAAAATGAAGTCTGTTAGCTGCTGCTCCTCTCCTCTTACCTTAGCTTGCTGTTAGCTTAGCGATAGCTTGATGTTGGGTTAGATTAGCGTAAGTTAGTCTGGTGCCAGTTTGGTTTTTAAAAGTGAGACCAGCTAGTTTCTTCTCCGCTTGCCTTTGGCTTAAAGTGTTGCTCTGGTTCTGAGTTATGATGGGATATTGTTAGTTCTGGTATGGTTAAATGTCACTGTATTACATAAGGTTGGTCAGTTTAGGTAAGGTTAGGCTATTATAACTTCCTAGCCTTGCGAAATACGAAATCAAAATAGATGTCTGTAGTGTGAGAGGTGAAAAATGGAAGTGTTTTTATGGCACTATTTCTGTGTCGTAAAATTTATGTATGTCATCGATATGAATCATATGTCTGTGTGTTTATACATAGCCAGATGCCTTAATTTCAGCAAGGGTGGTCACAAGTAAATCGCCTCCATGTCACCCTGTCCTCCGCCATCATGCTGACCTATCTCCAACTCATTCCTGTCACATATATACCTCTCCACCCCATTCCTCCAATTCTTCCCCCGCCTCTCCCTCTCCCTCACCCTTCCACCTCACTCTCGTACATTGCCCTGGTCGGTCTTTCATTCTGCATTCCCTCCGCCTGGCCAGCCCACCTGAAGGTATTTTCCCTCGTGCTTTCCTTTACTCACATCAACACAACAGTCCTTCGCTTTCTTAGTTGGTTGTCTGTCTCTCCACGTAACTCCACATGCTCCTCTCAGATATCTCCATTCCTCTCATTCTTCGCTTCCCCTCCTCCTCCTCCTTCTCCTCCTCTTCCTCCTCTAAAATCTAACATTAGATAACCTCATATTCCAAGATCAAATGCATTGTTCGCAGGTTCCCGTGTCAGACTGGGTTCGTTAGTAGTACCAACAAGGAAGTGTCGTACCTGCCTCCCCTACCAACACATGCAGGACACCCCGAGTTCTTTTATCCCACATTCTGACCTGGACTGGGAAACACCAGAGATCGATTCCCGGGTCGGATAGGAGGATGGGAATATTGTGCTTCCCTCTTGTTCCTGGTAGCGGGGTATGCAATAATGCTTGAGAAATTTCAAGGTGTTTTGATTAATTTACCTCGCAGTTGGAATGTCCGTGATGGATACCTGCGACGATCAGACTTTTGAGCATAGCCTGTTTCCCCGCTTAGTTGTTCCGACAATAAAGTCTGCAGTAACGCGTGAACTGTTCCTTTTTTTTCTATTTTTTCACTCTAACTTGTCTTAAACTGCCATTTTTCCATCTTAAATTATGATCTGTAACATTAAATTAGCAGTAAATTATATTAGTCACAAATAAGTACTATGGAAAGTATATAGAGCGACAGCATTTTATCGCGGCAAAGCTTCGTGAAATAAGCTGCAAAAGGACGAAAATCTGGGCCAAGTTAGAATAAAAACACTGCACCTCATTTATCAGGCAACAGGAAAACCCACCATTGATCCCGGGCCGTTAGTTAGTTATTCCTACGAAGGGAGTCATTAGTAACGCATGCATCTAACACCAAATCCTCAAGCCAGTCTAATTTCATGTATCTCGCCGTGTGAAAATCCAGAGATCTGTTCCCGGGCCGATCACACTGGCAGGCATGGTTTGCTTTCCACATGTCCAACATCGCAGCCTTCAGCATTATGTTTACCACCACAAGAGGACCGCAACCTAGGAATCTTTCAATCTAGGTCAAGGAGGAATCCAATTTACGGATCCTTCAGTGAGATATCAGTGGGAAATCAAAGGAATCCAATTTCGGGGATCCTTCAGGGAGATTTCAACGAAAAGTCAAGAAGGAATCCAAATTTGGGAGCATTCAGTGAGATTTCAACGGGGTGTCAAGTAGGAATCCAATAGAGGATACTTCAGCGCTTGTGTTCTCGTGGGCTTGGGAGGCTGCGTGATACCTCTTCCTCAGCGATTAATTTTACATATTACTTAACTCTTACCAAGCAGAATAAAATCGTGTGGTGATAAGAATAATAAAGCGAAGCTCCATCTTGATAAATTAGCAAAAAATAAAAAAAAACAAAAAAAGGAAAGGAAAGAAAAGTAAGAAAAACCTCCATATTTCACAAGGGGGTAAAGATATAATCCACTTAGCACTCTCCCTGTGGCCGAGATGTCTTGCCTAAGCTAAACACAATTGTCTGGCGGTAGCAAGAATACAAAAAAAGTTAATTCTGTTATTTTTTTTTTATGATGATTGGGGGAAAGGAGACCGGTAGTAAGGATTCGTACTATGGATTTTTCTTTATGTTGATGATGATGATGATGATGAAAACTGCGGGATGAGGAGAGTCATTTTATATTTTTATTTTTTATTTTTAGCAAGAACTAGTGTTAATATATTAATAATGATGAACTTTACTAGCATCCAGGGAGTCGATCTTGTAATTTTTATGCCTTTGACTCTGGTCCCATATAAAGTGGACGTGATTCTGTGTTGCTTCCCCCCAGTATTCCTTCCACTTGGCATATATATAAATAGTCTGCCTTAATCACTCTCGTCCAGTTGATAGGCAACAATTTAACTATTATTTTTATTGTTATTTTTATTAGTAGTAGTAGTAGCAGTAGTAGTTGCAGTAGCAGTAGTAGTAATAGTAGTAGTAGTAGTAGTAGTAGTGATAGTATCTTCCTCTTCCTCCTCTTCCTCCTCTTTCTTCTTCTTCTTCTTCTTCTTCCTCTACTTCTTCATCATCATGATCTTCTACTTTTTTTCTTCTTTTTCCTCTACTACTTCTACTTTTTTTTCTTCTTCTTCTACGTCTCCTTATTCTCCTTCTTGAGTACCCCTCGTGCAGTCGATACGCATAAAAATCTATAACCATTTCTTCTCCTTCCCTTCAGCATGGCGCCAACGGAGACTTCCCAGACCCAGAAGATGAGTCCTGCGGGTAAGCTGATGTACCTACAGGGAGAGTGTCAGCCATGCCCACAGGACGACTGCCGCCACCACCACCACCACCACCACGACCACCACACCAAGACCCTCGACGACCACACCCACAACAACAACAACAACAATAACAACAACAACAACAACAACACCCTGACGCACCGCAAGCCCTCAGACCTCACCAAGACGCCACCCAAAGCAGAGAATGAACACCCGCCCAAGAAGCAGGAGGAGGACGATGGTGAGCTTTTATTTATCTGCTTATTTACTTACTTATTGATTTACTTACATATTTACTTACTGAATTTTTTTTTCGCTGTTGTTTCGTGGAAGGTGGAAACAGTGGACGATTATCTGTCTATTTTCTGTCCGCTTTAACTGGCGTAAAAATGCCGTCTCTCCATCTTCAGAGCTGGGCCGAAACAATAGATTAACACTAGGGTATATTGCTAGTCACGAATAAGTGCAATGAAATGAATGTAGTGTCGTAGTGCCGTGTGATTCTGCCATTGATCTAAGGGTAATCTGATAAATGAAATCTCCGACTAAGTAAAATGAATGAACTGTAGCAATTATTTTGTATTTCTTCTATTCTGTGTAGCTTCATTGGTTGTATTATCGTGTGTGTGTGTGTGTGTGTGTGTGTGTGTGTGTGTGTGTGTTTTAGCCTCCCTAACACATATTTCTAGGATAGTTGTTTGTGCATTTGGAGCATTTATTTTTTCCGTGAGTTGTTATATACTGTATGTAAACACAGCATGATAAGTATGGTGCTGGAGAGGGAAGCCTTCACATGGTGGCATCGATATGACTCGCCGGCCCCACCGCCAGGTTATATACAAACATCACTCAGTTCCCTCCCAATCCCCCAGAAGGTGGATGGTGGACTGCAGGAGAGGGACAGTTTCAGCCTGCAGTCCACTGGTTTATATTTCTTTTGAACGTGAGCCTGCAACTGTACTGCTACTACTGTTACTACTACTGCTACTGCTACTACACTACTACTTTCACTATTACTTCTATGATAAGGTTGCATGTGCATCTTCCATATTGTGCAACTGCAAGAAAGGTGAAAGATGTGGAATTATGCATATAACTTCCTGACTCCACTACACACCACCTTATCTTGAGTCCCATTTCTCAGTATTCACCGCAGACTATCTATCACAGACACCCCCTCCCCCCTACCACCAGCCACACCACTAGCCACACCCCTCCCTCAGCACAATCACACCACACACTACACCACACCACACCACACAACACTACACACACCACACCTCTGCACATCACACCACTTTGTACCACACCACACCACACCACCGACCACAGCCCCTACCTCATCCACACTCTGCACACTCCGAGCCACATCATCTGCCACACCTCTGCAAATCCACCATACCACACCAACAAATACAGTCTCTATCCCTTCCACACGCTACACACTCCTTACCACACCACACCACACCACCTACCCCTTCCACACACCAAACCACATCTAACTACCCACCCTGCACCACCACACCACCCTCAGCAACACACCACACCATCAAACATAACCCCTACCCCCTTCCACATGCTGCACGTTCCTCTCCCTTTCAAACTACCCTCAGGGAAATCTCTATTTAACCACGCTTCTTAACATCATTCCAATCTTCAACCCATTCTCCTTACTCTAGTCACACTCCTTCGCACTCCTCCATGCTCCATCCACACTCCTTTAAACTCCTTCACACTCCTTCATACTTCATCCACACTCCTTAAAACTCCTTCATATTTCAGTAGAGCTCCTTGACCCTTACGATCTCACGCATCCGCACCCTTAAGTGTTCTCCTCCTCATCCTCACCCTCCTCCTTCGTATCTAAAGCGACACACATCCACATCTTCAAAAATATTTCTCCATACCTTCACATACAGTCCTACACACCAGCTCCACATAAACACGCTCATTCACACCTTTAGATATACTCCTTTACTTTCTCAAATACACTCTTTCACACCCCCCTTCCACCGTCTCCCTCTCTCTCTCTTCCCTTCTCCTCTCTGTCGTTCCCTTCCGTTTCCTCCCTCCCCTTTTCTTCCCCCCATTCCCCTCCCTCATCCCTTCCAGCGTGTCCTTGTCTCTCCACACACATTATAATTCCACACCCAGGCGTCTTCTTGCCCTTGGCGGTGGGCAGTGAGGACGAATTTCAATTGGTTTTTATCCTATTTCATTCCCATTTATTTTCCTTGCCTTTTTTCTCCCTCCCTCCGCCGACGCCTTTTTTTCTTCTCCCCCACCTCCCTCCCTCGTCCCACCTTCCTCCTTTCTTCCTTTCCTAGTCCTCCCTCCCCCTTCCCTTCTTCCTCTCGCACGCTTCCCTTCCTCTCGCACGCTTCCCTCCCTCTCGCACGCTTCCTTCCCTCTCTTCTACGTAATGATATTTCTTTCTTCATTTTTTTTTCTTTTTGGATGTGGAATAACCAAGTTTTTCTCCTACTTTTTTGTCAATTTTTCCCTTCATCTTCCACCCACGCATTTACACCCCTTGTTTTATATCTCCCTCCCCCTCCTTCTCTCCTCTTCCCCCCCCTCCCTCTCTCCTCTCCTCTCTCCACCTCTTCCTCCTCGTAGTTTTCTTCCTCTTCAGGTGTTTTTTATGATGTGGTTTGAAAAAGTGATGCTCTGTTTGTTCTTTTTCTTCTCCTTTTTCTCACTCTCTTCCACTCAAGCGCTCACACCTCTCTCTCTCTCCCTCTTCTTCCAAGGTTTTTTTTTTTACATTTATTTTTTGTGATAACGTGGATGGCAACGATGAAAAATTATATTCAAGGTTAATTTAATATTTTTTCCTAGATTTCTTCCATCCTTCCACCCACGTAATCTCATCCTCTTTTTCCCTCACTCTTTTTCCACATTATTTTCAGTATTTTTTCTATATTCGTTATTATTTTCTGTGTTATGGAAGACGATATCAGTGGGAAATTCAGTCAGTTTTTTTTTCTGTTGTTTTTCCTACCCTTTTCCATCCTGCACCAACAAATAACTAGTGTGTGTGTGTGTGTGTGTGTGTGTGTGTGTGTGTGTGTGTGTGTGATATGGAAGATGACCTGTGTGGAAAATGTAATCACTTTTTTTCCTTAATAGCCCTTGTTTTTCCCTCTTCTTTCCCTTTTTATTTCCCTACCCCTTTTGCAATGCCCTTTTCTTCTCATACCCTCATTTTCCTTTCTAAAGTAACCTTGTCTATTAGTCTGCGTAATTTTTGGACGTGGGTGGGGTAGGATATTGGAATTTGAGATGATGACGTAGGTGGTGGAGGTGAAAAAAAAATAATCTAATTTTTTTTATTCGCTTCCATCCCTTCCTCTTTTCCCCTCCTTCACAAGCTTCTTCAATGTCTCTCATTCCTCTCTCCTTTATCTTTGTTTAACATTCAAGCTCCTATGACTCACTCTCAGCTGAATAAAATCGTCTGCCGTTAGGTGATATAGAGCACTAGAGTTGTCCCGGTCGTGAGGGGTTAACGGTAGCAGTATTAGCACTCTCAGGCTCCTATGACTCAGTCTCAGCTGAATCAAACAGTCTGGTGCTTCCTTGAATAAATTTGCCTGCGAACACGTGAGCATGACAGTAGCTCTCATGTTTCACCATTTGTAACTGTGTGACGGGAGTAGAAGTAGTAGTAGTAGCAGTAGTGGTAGTAGTAGTAGTAGTAATAGTAGTAGTAGTAGTAGTAATAGTAGTTGCTGTTATTGTTGTTCATGTGAAAGTGAAACCGATGACCTGCAAGCTGACGTTTCCCTCCTCCTTCAGTCCACCATCATCCTTTTGAAGGATAGATGTGATATGTCAAACCTTATGTATTCTATTTTAGCAAACTCCAGACGATTATAATTAGCTGACAGTGAGTCCTGGGAGCCCGGGAGTCTTAACCTTGTGTATCGAGACGGCTTGGGTTGCTTCTGAGAGTGGACGTGATCTCGGTGGACTGGTTTCGACTTTTTTTTTCTTTTTTTCTTTATGATCAGTGGGTGGCGTGGTTTGAAAGTGAATGTAGGTAAGGAGTCAAGTAGTGGCTGCTGGGAGGTGACGCAAAGTGTGTGTGTGTGTGTGTGTGTGTGTGTGTGTGTGTGTGTGTGTGTGTGTGTGTGTGTGTGTGTAAAGATAGATAGATACATACATATATAGACAGACATATAGATAGATAGATAGGTAGGTAGGTACACACATACATACATAAGCTAGATAAAACTGTCTGGGAACATTAAGACTGAAATACAGCATACGTCTCCTACCTGAGTGGATGAATTAGCCTACCTAGGTGAAGGGATAGAAGAGAGAGGTAAATGCTTGAAAAAAATGGAGAGCAGACTGGGTCAAGAAAGTATGTGGCTGATGCTATAATGGTCTTGAGAGGAAGTGGAGGTCTAAAGAAAGAGAGAGACTGCAAGGTGACTTCGTAAAGGTGTATCAGTGTCCACAAAAGCCTTCACATGATCCAGACAACTCTAGTATCCTATTTCAGACGGTTTAATTAGCTGGGAGAGTGTCGCAGGAGCTTGAAAGTGAACGTAGGAGTCAGCTGGGAGTGGTCAGAGGAGCCTAGGAATGAGCTCAGGAGTGAGCTGAGAGTGAGCATAGGAGCTGAGAGTGTGAATGCGTCTCTGCTAACCCTCTCATGGTGACGCCAACTCTTGTATTCGTTTCTGGCTGACACTAAGCAACTTTATTAAGTTGAGGTTAATTTAATGAGGCCTATAAGTGTTAAGGTATGGGTTGGGGAGTTTGAACTGACTTGAGTATCAAAAATCAAGAATGAAAGCGGTAGAAACGAGATTTTTAAAAGAAGTATGTAGTCTGAGAAAGCTAAATAGGATAGGAAAAGAAGAGGGTCGTGAAAGATGGGTAAGGAAGCTTGTTGACCGAAGGATAGAGGAGAGTGTGGTAATATAGTCACACAAGAGAGTGGATCAGTCAGGTTAGGGGAAAATTTATGAGTAACTCTGAGGATAGGCGAAGGCATGAAAGGTCAAGAAGAAGGTGGATAGATAATGTAACTAGATGTGTAAAAAAGACAGGAATAACAGTGGATAGAAATGGATAAACCGAGAATGTATGGCGATGCACATGATAAGGACTTCACCACATTTTCAGCTTTGAAATCGACTGACTCTGTTCCTCAGGTGAAGTCTATTTTTATGTGTATATTTTGGACTAAGAGGTGAAGCCCAAAATTTCGAGGCTTTGAATACCGAGCCAATGAATAAATGACTCACTTCACAGGGTATTCTGTTTTAATTTGGAGTTTTATTGTTCTTGTTCCTGAATCGATCTCGCCTCTCGTCCTAGCAGATGACGATGATGATGATATTGGTTCTTGTTTTATTTCTCCCTTTTTCTCTTTTTGTTATTGTCGTTTCATTTTTATCTCCATCATTTTATTTTCTTTGAGGTGATGATGGAAGTGATACGGATGAAGAAGTGTCATCAGATTTTTCTTTCATTAATTTTCTTTCCTCTCTGTTTCCAACGTGACGCTTTTTCAGAACATTTTTCCCCAGCCATTGCTTGATCTCTGTTCGGCCAGATAATGCATTAAAGACTTCTGATTTTTTTTTCCAACTTTTTCCACCCACAGTCCCTCAATGTCATTTTTCTCACATATTTTCTTAATCATAACCTGAGTCATTAAAATTTATGTGGTGTTGCAGTAATCGGATTATTTTTTATTTTTATTTTTACCCTTTTTCTATCTCCCATCCACGCTTCTAATGCCTCTTTTTCGATATCATTGTATAGTCTTTTTTCGCTGGTCTTTTTTCTTTCATGATATTGATGTTTTGAGGATCTTCAAGTTTTTCTGTCCTTTTCCACATCTTCCACCAACTCTTCCACTATTTATTTGTAATCATAGTTAAGTCTGTTTTTTGGCCTCTACTTGTTATGTGATATTTGAGTAATCGGGATAAATAGATAGATAGATAGACAGATAAATAGACAGATAAATAGACAGATGGATAATAGATAGAGACTGACCCTTTTTTTCGATTTTTGCAAACTTCTTCGGTGCTTATTCTTTCCCTATTATTGCCAGTTTTTTCTTCTGCCTAATAACGTGACACCGAAGAAGACAGGTTTTTCTTGCATAATCTTTCTTTAGCCATTTTTTCTTCTGATACTGAAAGCTGAGCAGGTGATGACGGGTGTGTGGTGGGGGTGGCATATTGTTTTTCTTTCTCTTTTTCTTAATTTTTTTCCCCCCATCATCCACTCATTTTTCCGCTACATTTTTTCAGCCCTTTTTTTCTGCCATTTTTCCTCAGTTCTTATCATATTCCTTCTTCTTTCCCAGCCTTTCTTGGTGTACTTTTTTTTTCAGGCCAAGGATGTTCTCTCAGTCTCCTTTATTTAATACTATTTTTTTTTTTCAGTTGCTCATCGTCTTGTTCGTCTCTTCTTATCTCTTCTTCCTTCACTATCTTTTTCCTTCGTATATTTTCCTCTTCTTCCTTTACCTACATATTCTTCTACTGTTATATGTCTTGTCATTTTTCTCTCTTATTTTTCTCGTATTTCTCTTTTTCCTCTTCTCCTTTATCATCATCATCATCATCATCATCATCATCAACATCTTATTCTTTTTCTTCTTCTCCATTTCCCTTTTCGTTTCTTCTTTCTTCTTCTTCTTCTTCTTCTTCTTCTTCTTCTTCTTCTTCTTCTTCTTGCACTGTTTATCCATTCTCTTTTCATCTTCCATTGCCATCTTTCTCTTTCTTTTTCTTTTCTCCTCTTCCTCTCACACATTCATCCTTCCTGCACTTTTTTCGTCTTTTCTCTGTCTATTTTTCTGTCTCAAGTCATGCATCCTCAGTCACGTCATCTCCCATCAGCTTATATTAGTAGAGTGGATAGATGACTACTTTTGTTTGATGGTGCCTTTCTGTGTTTATTTTATGTATGTATGTATGTATGAATGTATGTGGCCTATTTATTTATTTATGTATTTATTTATAGTCCAGGCAACTATGGGAAGAGTTCTTTGGGTACAGAAATTAATGAAAGCAGGTCCCAAATTTCATCAGTAGCAATGCAAGTCCAACAGTTACAGAATTTTTATGAATTGAGGACGCCTGAAATCTGGTGTATGGATTGTTTTTATTATTTGTTTTTTCTTCCTTTCTTCATCTTCCGTAAAAAAATAAAAAAATCAAACCCATCAGCTTGACTATTTTCTCGACCTGAATAAAATATACTCTTGATAGACAGATTGAAATACAGATGCTCCCTCTCATTCTGAAAGGATTAAATTAGGATTATATTAAGATTAAATTACATTGGATATCATAGGAACACTGGACTAATTTTTCGACAAATCAGTGATCGTAGATACGTGTTTTTAGTATTAATTTTGAGTTTTTGTAAAGTTGTTTGATGTTTGATAGTGATTTGTGTTATTGGTGAGAGGATGAGTAGGATTCTGGAAAGATTGAGAGAGAGAGAGAGAGAGAGAGAGAGA
>JAGKTI010020115.1:0-16555 GCA_018397915.1 Birgus latro | reverse complement strand
TGCCGCCTTCCCCACCCGCATCCTGCCTATTGCCTCACTCACAGTAGCAGCGTCAATCAAAGGCCAAGGGCCAAACACTGGATCAGCTAGCTCCAAACCTTCTCTATCCCAATCAAACTCTTCATTCAACAATCGGCTATAATGCTCTCTCCATGCATCTTTAATATCCTCACTGTTCACCACTACCCTTCCATCATCATTCTTCACACACTGCTCACCTACAATGTCCCAATTTTTCCTCTTCGCATGATTTGCCACCCTAAAAATCATATTTTTCCTTTCTCCATGATTCAGATTATCAAGTAAAACTCTCTGTGACTCAGACTTTGCCCTGTATACCTCTCTTCTAGCCCTGCACTTGGCAGCCAAGTACTCCTCCCTGTTACCACCATTCTTCCATTCCCGGAAAAGCCTTCTTTTCTCCTTAACTACAGCTTCTACACCCTCATCCCACCACCAAGTTACTTTATGTCTTGGTGGGGCTCTTGTCCAACCGCATATTGCATCGGTAACTCTCAAGAGGTTGTTCTTAAGAACTCTATACTGTTCATTAACGCCTCTATCTACGGCTTCCTGTTCAGCCACCACTCCCCTCATCTCACTATAAAAGGCATCCATTACTGATTGGTTTCCCAGCTTCCATATTTTCCTCCTAGGTACATATGTCCTCCTTCTCATCACTCATTCCTTCAGCACCATGTCACAAATCAACAGTTTGTGCTGCTGCACACACACCTCACTTCCTATAACTTTAACATCCCTACATATGTCCTCCTTCTCATCACTCATTCCTTCAGCACCATGTCACAAATCAACAGTTTGTGCTGCTGCACACACTCCTCACTTCCTATAACTTTAACATCCCTCACTAATCTCCTATCAACCCTCTTGACCAGAAAATAATCTATCTGACTTCTATTTCCCCTGGAATCGTACGTAATCAATCTACTCACACTTTTTCTAAAATGTGTGTTGCACACAATCATGTCCATAGCCTCCCCAAACTCGAGTATTCTTTCCCCTTCTGCATTTCTCACACCATATGCACATCCTCCATGGACTCCTTCATAACCTTGAGCTGCTTCACCAACATGACCATTTAAATCCCCTCCCAGAACCACTACCTCATCATCACCCATCCCACTCACTACACGTATTAAATCATCTCAAAATCTATCCTTCTCTGCGTCATCCAACCCTGCCTGTGGAGCATATGCTGATATAATTGCAATCATTTTCCCACCGATCAAAATTTTCACTACCAATATCCTATCACTTACTCTCATAACATTCGTAACATATTCCACCCATTTCTCCGCAACCAACACACCCACATCCCATATCCGTCAGTCCCCTCCTGCCAAAACAACTTATAGTAGCAATCCTTCCCAACAATCCTTCTGGCTGATCCACCCCCGTACCGGACTTCCTGCAAACATGCCACATCCACCCACCTCCTACCAAATGCCTCAACGACTTCCCCCGCTCATCACCTCAAACTTCCCACATTCCACGAACCCACTCTAAATCCCCTGGGTGATTTACTGTCCTCAGGCTTGCTTTGATGCTATACCATGTATATTTAAGTTTTTTTATTCATTTATTTAATTTATTTTTTCTATGTCTGACATTGGGCAAAGACTTCACAGCCTGCTATCAAGGCCCAGCAGTCCTCCTACATACCATACACCTCTACATCTTTGTGTTTCAAATATGAGTTACAAGTGCACAACCTCATCTCCTGACACATATCCTATAGTCACTTCCCGTTATCATTTTCTCCTGGTGCTCCCTTACAACCCGTTATGTGATATTCAGGACCAATGCCTACTCTTCCATTCACATCACCCATCACACTTATATGAGTACATAATCGTAAATATCGTCAGAAACTAAACCCACCACAATGCCTCCTGAGGCCATAAGTATTTCAGCTGTCAACCCAGACACACCTGCCACTTTCCCCACTTGCTTCCTGCCTATTGTCCTGCTCACAGAAGCAACATCATTCGAAGACCAAAGACCATACACTGGATCTCCAGACTCAAAACCTACCCTGATCCAGTCATTCAGCAACCGGTTATAATGCTCCCTATAGGCATTTTCAATATCCTTACTACCCAACATTACCTTTCCTGCATCATTCTTCACACACTGCACACCTATGATATCCCTGCTTTCCCTCTTCGTCTGATATGAGACCTTAAATGCCATATTCTTTTCACCACTATTTACGTTGTCATGTAAGTCTCTGACAATCACTTTATATCTCCTTTCTGGTCCTACATGCGGCAAATAATTATTCTTCTTTATGACCACACCCTTTACATTCCCAGAAATGCCTCTCTCCTTACACCGAACTTCTACACCCTCATCTTGACTATTTCTGGTCTGCCCCTCACAACGTTACACATGATATTCATACCTCTCACCCTCCTCACCCAACTATCATTATCCATCCTCTAAAATTACAAAATTCATCTCAACTCAACCTATCCCATCATGTCGCTAACATATTCAAATCCTATCACTGTGATCATCTCACTTTCTCAATTTTAACCCGCCCCTCCCCCAAAAAACTATCATTATAGGATGAAATGTACTCCAGCACTTCGTCATCTCTGCTGCTTTGTGCCTAAAAATATCCTCCACTTCTACTGCTCAAGTCTGAATACCACACAAGTATCATAAGAGCACAGTGATAGAAGACAGAAGAGGACAGGACTGAGAGCAAGATTGGAAACAAAAAGGCCCCTTTTAGTCACCTCTTACGACAAGCAGGGATACTGGGGAAGTATTCTTTCCCCCCTTCCCCAGGGGGCCCACACACCCAAGACAAATTACAACATTAATCTCTTCCCGCCTGCAGCTTCTCTCTGATCTCATACTATTTTTTCTTTTTTTTTTTTGTCTGGTCTCTTTCTCACAACACTACCCTCAGTATTCACATCTCACCCTCCCAACCCAGTTGTCAATCTCCATCCTCTCTGGCATCACTAAGGCCCTTCTTATCACATCACTAAATAATTCAGGTCCCATTCTTCCTCTTCACTCTTTGCTTACGATCCTAACCCCACCAGGCCTGTCATTCAAAGACAAACTACATGTCCATCTGCACATTTCATCTCTGTATGTTTCAACTTATTAATACCCTCTTCCATAATAGCAGAAGTCTCAATGCTGTACAGCATTACAACTCCCTTTTCTTTCTTACATAATTCTCCTGAAGCTGTCCTATCATACTGTACTGTGTGGTTTGTACAGGCTCTAACATGCATGCACACATTACCCTACTTCACCTAATAGCAGCTCTCAACGCTGGTCAATCTCTGGCAGCCTCCCTATTCAGTCCCGTAACAATAAGGACAAATTCTATGACCTTGTCCCACGTATTTTTCAGTCTGCCTCTCACAATCCTACCCCCAACGTTCTCATTTCTCACTTTCCGCACCCAGTTGTCATCCTCCAACCTCTCCATGCACAAATGATCTCAATCTATCCCTCCTCATCAAGGCACGAATACATTCCAGTCCCAACCTTCCTCTCAACTCTTAAAATGCAAATCTACAACCTCCTCCCCAGGTCACACATTCATGGAAGCACTACACATCCATTTCAAAAATCCCGTTCATGTCGTATACTGCATAATAGTTTTTCAGGTTACCCTTCACTCTTTTGTTCATTTGGTTGTAAAAGTTCCTAACTAACTGCAGTCATCAGCCTTGATTACCTACCAAGTCCTGGTCCAGTATCTGCAAGTAGTACTGCATCATCAGCATACAACAAATTTGAGATATTCCATCCATCACAATCATTACCAACCCCATCCCCCTCTCCATTACTCATGTTTTTACTTCTCGCATCACTCCATCCATATATATATTGTATTGAACAACAACGGATAAACCCCACAACCTTGTTGTACACCCACATCGATCATGAACCATTCACTTAGATGACCATTAACCCTTACACATACTTCACTACCATCAAAAAAACTCTTAACGGCACCTAGCAGCTTACCACCTAAACCGTTCTTGTGCCTAACCTTCCACAATCCTCCTCTCTCCACTGTGTTGTATGCTTTATCCAGATCCATAAACACCTTATGGTCCTTCTCACAAGCCTTCCCTGCCATCTGCCTCACTGAAAAATTTGATCCACACATCCTCTGCAGCTCTTAAAGCCACCCTGTTCATTACTCACTAGGACTTCTGATATCTCTCTTTCTCTATAGTAACTGTTCCATATACCTTCCCTACCACACTCAATAAACTTTTGCCACGATAATTCTATTCATCCAGCCTTCTTACATATCTCCAACAAGCACTTCACTCCACACTCTCCACTACACTTAATCATCTCTGCATACACCTCACCAACCCAGGTGCTTTCCCTTATTTCAGCCGCTTCACAGCACTCATCGTCTGTGCGAGTGTCACGTCTCCTGGCACTGCATTCCTTCTCCGCACACCCCCAAAACCAATCATGTTTACAGCCACTCTGTACTCTCCATTCACATTCATCAGGCTTTCAAAATATTATTTCCATCTAGTCCTTACTTCATCACCATGGGTTAATAATCTACCACATACATCCCTCACACAATCACATTTCTTTCTGCTTTCTCTTCTACATTTCTGCACCTCTATCCAGAATAACTTCCTATTATGAGAGCAGTTTGCATTCATTTATCTTCCTAAATCATCATTTACCTACTTTTTCCTCTTCACTATTCTGTTCACATGCTTCTTGCTCTCAATATATTCAGTTCTTATTTCAACTGAACCACTGTCCTGTAACCACTCTAGCCACTTCTTCCTATTTTTCCTCCACTGCTCTCACAATCTCATTATCCCACCATGCTGTACCTTTCTTCTTTGTTGTTACTCATGCCACAACACACACACACACCGATTTAGCATTCCTAACTAAGCAACCCCTAAATGAACTCCACAAGCTGTCCAGATCTATTTAATTCCAATTCACTGATTCTCCCTTACTTTGGTCCTGTATTCACCTGCCATATCTTTAACCCTCAGCTTTTCAACTTTCAATCTTTCTCCATGACTGTTCCTCTCTCTCCTTAAGCACCTCACTCCTCTCACCTTAATCGTGGATACCACAATCATATGATCTGACAGACCTCCACATCGTACTCTAATGACCCTCATTCAGCAACCATTCCCAGGAGCGAACCTCTCTACAATCACGCAATGAATCACGCGACTCTCTGCATGATCCCCATTCCCTCTCATTTTCGTTTTCATTTTTGAAGGCTCCAACATGCTCGCATGCGTTGGCCTTGGTCACCTAATGGCGGCTCTCCATGCTGCTCGATCTTTGGCAGCCTCCCTGTTCAGCCCCTTAACCCTGAGGTCACACTTAATGACTTCGTCCCATGTCTTTCTCGGTCTATCCCTCCCCCAATATTATCACGTCCCACCCTCTGCACCCAATTATCATCCCCAATCCGCTCCATATGTCCAAACCACCTCAGCCTACCTCTCTTCATCACAACAACAATACACTACAGTCCCACCCTACCTCATAAGTCTTCCACTGTAAACTCAACCCCCTCCAGGCCTTGCACACAGGGATGCACTGCACATCCACCTGATCATTGTCATTTCTGGACGTTTGAGCCTGCGAATATCCTCTTCCTTTTCTCACTACCATACAGCATCACACTCTTAACACATGCAGCACACAAAGACCCCTTAGCACATAAGGAAAGTCCTCTCAATGTCAGGAGAGGCAACAGCTCCCTGAACTTCTTCCAACCACTTCTCACTCTAGGAACAGAGCTAACTCCAGCCCCACATCTAGCACGTAACAAGTCTCCCAAATAACAAAACTTTTCCACACACTCAAGAGACTCACCAGCAAGTTCAATCCTTTCACGCCTAACAATCTCCACCTGCTCTCCCTGACACGCCGCACACATAAAATCAGCATTATCTCGCAGTCTACCTCTAATACCACTACATCTCTTGTGCACCTATTTATCACAAAAACTGCACAAGATGGAATTACTTCCCACACCTTTGTGGCAAACTGCACATAGCCACTCTCCCTCTCCTCTAACTGTACTGCCACCAACCCTAGATATCAACACTTGTTTTATCTGCATTTACCCTTAAGCCCGTGTGCCCCATACCATCTCTCCACTTCCTAAATCTTTCCTACGCCTGGCTTTCACTCGCGGCAATCAACACCAAATCATCAGAATACAACATTTCCCATCGGAGTCCATCTATGAAGCCATGTGAGATGACTTCAAGTACTATGATAAACAACAAGGGACTCAAAGCTGACCCCTGATGCACACCAACATTCACGGAAAAATCCTCACTCAAAACTCCAATTACTCTTACGTGGGTGTGACCACCCACGTACATGGCCATAACCACCCTAACCAGCCACTCTTCCAACCCCAGCTTTCTCATTGCCCACTTCACCACCTCTCTAGGGACTCTGTCAAAGGCCTTTTCCAAATCAACAAAAACAAAATACAATTCCCATTTCATTCCAATATATTTTTCCTGAAGCTGCCGATCAATGAATACGGCATCAGCGGTCCCCCAGCCCGGCATAAACCCAAACTGCATCTCATCAATATTCACCCTTTCTCTAATCATAGCTTCTAGAACTCTCTCCATTACTTTCATTATCTGATCTAAGAGCATTATACCTCTGTAATTTACCCTTTCCAGGGCATCACCCTTCCCTTTGTACACATTTACAATTACACTCTTCAGCCAATCATCTGGGACAACACACTCATATATAATCATATTTATCAGGTCAGTGGCTAACCTCACCCCAATATCTCCTGAGGCCTTCAACATTTCGGCAGTCAACCCAGACAAACCTGCCGCCTTCCCCACCCGCATCCTGCCTATTGCCTCACTCACAGTAGCAGCATCAATCAAAGGCCAAGGGCCAAACACTGGATCTGCTGGCTCAAAACATTCCCTGTCCCAGTCAAACTCCTCATTCAACAACCAGTTATAATGCTCTCTCCAAGCATCTTTAATATCCTCACTATTCACCACTACCCTTCGTTCATCATTCTTCACACAATGCTCACCTACAATATCCCGATTATCCCTTTTCACCTGATTTGTCACCCTAAATATCATATTTTTCCTTTCTCCATGATTCAGGTTATCAAGTAAAAGTCTCTGACTCAGACTTCGTCCAGGATACCTCTCTTCTAGCCCTGCGCTTGGCAGCCAAGTACTCCTCCCTGTTACCACCCTTCTTTCACTCCCAAAAAGCCTTCTTCTCTCCTCAAATGCAGGTTCTACACCCTCATCCCACAACCAAGTTACTTTATGTCTTGGTGGGCCTCATGTCCAACCGTATGTTGCATCGGTAACTCTCAAGAGGTTGTTCTCAAGGGCTCTGTACTGTTCATTAAAGCCTCTATCTACGGCTTCCTGTGCAGCCACCACTCTCCTCATCTCACTATAAAAGGCAACCCTTACTGTTTGGTTTCCCAGCTTCCACAGTTTCCTCCTAGGTACATATGTCCTCCATCTGATCACTCTTTCTTTAAGCACCATGTCACAAATCAACAGTTTGTGCTGCTGCACACACTCCTCGCTTCCTATAACTTTACCATCCCTCACTAACCTCCTAATAACCCTCCTGACCAGAAAATAATCTATCTGGCTACTATTTCCCCCAGACTCGGACAATGAACCTACTCACTCATTTTCTAAAATGTGTGTTGAACACAATCATGTCCATTGCCTCCCCAAACTCGAGTATTCTTTCCCCTTCCACATTTCTCATACCATATGCACATCCCTCATGTACTCCTTCATAACCTTGACCTGATTCACCTATACGATCAGTTAAGTTCCCTCCCAAAACCATTATCTCATCATCTCAAATACCATTTACTACACAGATAAGGAAACCTAAAATCTGTTCTTGTCTACAACATCCAAGCCTGCCTGTGGAGCATCATTATCATTTTTGAAGGCTCCAACGTGCTTGCATGCGTCAGCCTTGGTCACCTAATGGCGCCTCTCCATGCTGCTCGATCTTTGGCAGCCTCCCTGTTCAATTCCTTAACCCTGAGGCCACACTTAATGACCTCGACCCATGTCTTTCTCGGTCTACCCCTCACAACCCCTCCCACAATATTAACACTTCTCACCTTCTGCACCCGATTATTATCCCCCATCCTCTCCACATGCCCAAACCATCTCAGTCTACCTCTCCTCATCACAACACCAATACACTCCAGTCCCATCCTACCTCTCAACTCTTCCATCGTAAACCCAGCTCCCCCCAGGCCTAGCATGCAGGAACACACTGCACATCCACCTAATCATTGTCATTTCTGGACATTTGAGCCTGCGAATATCCTCTACTTTAACTGCCCAGGTCTCACTACCATACAGCATCACACTCTTAACACATGCTGCATACAAAGTCCCCTTAGCACATACAGAGAGTCCTCTCAATGTCAGGAGAGGCAACAGCTCCCTGAACTTCTTCCAACCACTTCTCATCCTAGCAACCGAGCTAACTCCAGCCCCACCTCCAGCATATAACATACCTCCCAAATAACAAAACTCTTCGACACACTCAAGAGACTCACCAGCAAGTTTATTCTTTTCATGCCTAACAATCTCCGCCTGCTTTCCCCAACACGCGACACACATAAAATCAGCACTATCTCGCAGTCTACCTCTAATATCACTACCTCTCTTGTGCACCCATTTATCACAAACACGGCACAAGATGGAATTACTTCCCACACCTTTGTGGCAAACTGCACATGGCCACTCTCCCTCTCCTCTGACTGTACCGCCACCAACCCTAGATATCATCACTTTTGTTTTATCTGCATTTACCTTTAAGCCCGTGTACCCCATACCATCTCTCCACTTCCTAAATCTTTCCTCTGCCTCCCTTTCAGTCTCTGCAATCAACACCAAATCATCAGCATACAACATCTCCCACAGAAGTCCAACTCTGAAGTCAAATGAGAGGGCTTCAAGTACCATGATAAACAACAAGGGACTCAAAACTGACCCCTGATGCACACCAACATTCACGGAAAACTCATCACTCAAAACTCCATTCACTCTTACGTGGGTGTGACAACCCACGAACATGGCCATAACCACCCTAACCAGCTACTCATCAAACCCAAACATTCTCATTGTCCAATTCACCACCTCTCTAAGGACTGTCAAAGGCCTTTTCCAAATCAAAAAGCAAAAAAATAAAATACAATTCCCATTATTTTCCAATATATTTTTCCTGAAGCTGTCAAACAATCAGTGGTCCCCCGGCCTGGAATAAACCCAAACTGCATCTCATTGATATTCACTCTTTCTCTACTCATACCTTCTACAACTCTCTCCATTACTTTCATTATCTGATCTAAGAGCTTTATACCTCTGTAATTTCCCCTTTCCAGGGCATCACCCTTCCCTTTGTACACATTTACAATTACACTCATCAGCCAATCATCTGGGAAAACACATTCATATATAATCATATTTATCAGGTCAATGACTAATCTCACCCCAGTAACTCCTGAGGCCTTCAACATTACGGCAGTCAACCCAGACACACCTGCTGCCTTCCCCACCTGCATCCTGCCTATTGCCTCACTCACAGCAGCATCAATCAAAGGCCAAGGGCCAAACACTGGATCTGCTGGCTCCAAACCTTCCCTGTCCCAGTCAAACTCCTCATTCAACAACAGGTTATAATGCCCTCTCCATGCATCTTTAATATACCCACTGTTCACCACTACCCTTCCTTCATCATACATCACACACTGCTCATTTACAATATCCTTATTATCCCTCTTCACCTGAATTGCGACATTAAATATCATATATTTCCTTTCCCCATGATTTATGTTATCTCTGTGACTCAGACATCGTCCTGTGTACCTCTCATGTAACCCTACACTTGGCAGCCAAGTATTCCTACCTGTTACCACCCTTCTTCCATTCCCAGAAAAGCCTTCTTTTCTCCTTAACTGCAGCATCTACACCCTCATCCCACCACCAAGTTACTTTATGTCTTGGTGGGCCTCTTGTCCAACCGCATATTGCATCGGTAACTCTCAAGAGGTTGTTCTTAAGGACTCTGTATTGATCATTAATGCCTATGTCTACAGCTCCCTTGTCAGCCACCACTCTCCCCATCTCACCATAAAAGGCATCCCTTACTGTTTGTTTTCTCAGCTTCTATATTTTCCTCCTAGGTACATACTGTATATCCTCCATCTCATCACTCATTCTTCAAGCACCATGTCACAAATCAATAGTTTCTGCTGCTGCACACACTCCTCGCTTCCAATAAATTTATTATCCCTCACTAACCTCCTATCAGCCCTCTTGACCAGAAAATAATCTATCTGACTGCTCTTTCCATCGGACTCATACGTAATCAACCTATACGTAATCAACCTACTCACTCTTTTTCTAAAATATGTGTTGCACAGAATCATGTCCATAGCCTCCCCAAACTCGAGTATTCTTACCCCTTCCACATTTCTCACACCACATGTACATCCCCCATGGACTTCTTCATAACCTTGAGCTGCTTCACCCACATGACCATTTAAGTCCCCTACCATAACCACTACCTCATCATCACCCATACCACTTACTACACGTATGAAATCATCCCAAAATCTATCCTTCTCTGCGTCATCCAACCCTGCCTGTGGAGCATATGCCGATATAACTGATATACTGTAATTGCAATCACTTTCCCACTGATCAAAATTTTCACTACCAATATCCTATCACTTACTCTCATAACATTCATAACATATTCAACCCATTTCTCCGCAACCAACACATCCACAACCTCATATCCATCAGTCTCCCTCTTTCAAAACAACTTATAGTAGCAATCCTTCCCAACAATCCTTCTGGCTGATCCACCCCTGTACCGGACTTCCTGCAAACATGCCACATCCACCCACCTCCTACCAAATGCCTGAACGACTTCTCCCGCCCATCCCCTCAAACTTCCCATATTCCACGAACCCACTCTAAATCCCCTGGGTGATTTACTATCCTCAGGCTTGCTTTGATGCTATACCATGTATATTTATGTTTTTTTTAATTCATTTTTTTTCTTCTATGTCTGACACTGGGCAAAGGCTTCACAGCCTGCTATCAAGGCCCAGCAGTCCTCCTACATACCATACACTTCTACATCTTTGTGTTTCAAACATGAGTTACAAATGCAAAACCTCTTCTCCTGACACATATCCTATAGCCACTTCCCGTTATCATTTTCTCCTGGTACTCCCTTACAACCCATTATCTTATATTCAGGACCAACGCCCACTCTTCCATTCATATCACCCATCACACTTATACGAGTATATAATCGTAAATATCGTCAGAAACTAAACCCACCACTATGCCTCCTGAGGCCATAAGTATTTCAGCTGTCAACCCAGACACACCTGCCACTTTCCCCACTTGCTTCCTGCCTATTGTCCTGCTCACAGAAGCAACATCATTCAAAGACCAAGGACCAAACACTAGATCTCCAGACTCAAAACCTACCCTGATCCAGTCATTTAGCAACCGGTTATAATGCTCCCTATAGGCATTTTCAATATCCTTATTGCCCAACATTACCTTTCCTGCATCATTCTTCACACACTGCACACCTATGATATCCCTGTTTTCCCTCTTCGTCTGATCTGAGACCTAAAACGCCATATTCTTTTCACCACTATTTACGTTGTCATGTAAGTCTCTGACACTCACTTTATACCTCCTTTCTGGTCCTACATACGGCAAATAATTATTCTTCTTTATGACCACACCCTTTACATTCCCAGAAATGCCTCTCTCCTTACACCGAACTTCTACACCCTCATCTTGTCTATTTCTGGTCTGCCCCTCACAACGTTACACATGACATTCATACCTCTAACCCTCCTCACCCAACTATCATTATCCATCCTCTAAAATTACAAAATTCATCTCAACTCAACCTATCTCATCACGTCGCTAACATATTCAAATCCTATCACTGTGATCATCTCACTTTCTCAATTTTAACCCGCCCCTCCCCCAAAAAACTATCATTATAGGATGAAATGTACTCCAGCACATCATCATCTCTGTTGCTTTGTGCCTAAAAATATCCTCCGCTTCTACTCTTCAAGTCTGAATACCACACAAGTATCATAAGAGCACAGTGATAGAAGACACAAGAGGACAGGACTGAGAGAAAGATTGGAAACATAAAGGCCCCTTTTAGTCACCTCTTACGACAAGCTGGGATACTGGGGAAGTATTCTTTCCCCCCCTCCCCAGGGGGTCCACACACCCAAGACAAATTACAACATTAATCCCTTCCCAGCTGCAGCTTCTCTCTGATCTCATACTATTTTTTTTTTTTTTTTTTTTTTTTTTGTCCGGTCTATTTCTCACAACACTACCCTCAGTATTCACATCTCACCCTCCCAACCCAGTTGTCAACCTCCATCCTCTCTGGCATCACTAAGACCTTTCTTATCACATCACTAAATAATTCAGGTCCCATTCTTCCTCTTCACTCTTTGCTTACGATCCTAACCCCACCAGGCCTGTCATTCAAGGACAAACTACATATCCATCTGCACATTTCATCTCTGTATGTTTCACCTTATTAATACCCTCTTCCATAATAGAAAAAGTCTCAATGCTGTGCAACATTACAACTCCCTTTTCTTTCTTACATAATTCTCCTGAAGCTGCCCTATCATACTGTACTGTGTGGTTTGTAAAGGCTCTAACATGCATGCACGCATTACCCTACGTCACCTAATGGCAGCTCTCAGTGCTGATCAATGTCTGGCAGCCTCCCTATTCAGTCCCGTAACAATAAGGTCAAATTCTATGACCTTGTTCCAAGTATTTTTCACACTGCCTCTCACAATCCTACCCCCAACGTTCCCATTTCTCACTTTCCGCACCCAGTTGTTATCCTCCATCCTCTCCATGCACAAACGATCTCAATCTATCCCTCCTCATCACAGCAAAATACACTCCAGTCCCAACCTTCCTATCAACTCTTAAAATGCAAATCTACAACCCCTCCCCCCAGGTCACACATTCACGGACCCACTACACATCCATTTCAAAAATCCCGTTCATGTCGTATACTGCATAACAGCTTTTCAGGTTACCCTTCACTCTTTCGTTCATTTGGTTGTAAATGTTCCTAAATAACTGCAGTCATCAGCCTTGATTACCTACCAAGTCCTGGTCCAGTATTTGCAAGTAGTACTGCATCATCAGCATACAACAAATTTGAGATATTCCATCCATCACAATCATTATCAACCCCATCCCCCTCTCCATTACTCATGTTTTTACTTCTCGCATCACTCCATCCATATATATATTGTACTGAACAACAACGGATAAACCCCACAACCTTGTTGCACACCCACATCGATCGTGAACCATTCACTTAGATGACCATTAACCCTTACACATACTTCACTACCATCAAAAAAACTCTTAACGGCACCTAGCAGCTTACCATCTAAACCGTACTTGTGCATAACCTTCCACAATCCTCCTCTCTCCACTGTGTTGTATGCTTTATCCAGATCCATAAGCACCTTATGGTCCTTCTCACAAGCCTTCCCTGCTATCTGCCTCACTGCAAATATTTGATCCACACATCCTCTGCCAGTCCTAAAGCCCCCCTGTTCATTACTCACTAGGACTTCTGATATCTCTCTTTCTCTATAGTAATTGTTCCATATACCTTCCCTACCACACTCAATAAACTTTTGCCACGATAATTCTATTCATCCAGCCTTCTTACATATCTCCAACAAGCACTTCACTCCACACTCTCCACTACATTTAATCATCTCTGCATACACCTCATCAACCCAGCTGCTTTCCCTTTTTTCAGCCGCTTCACAGCACTCTTCATCTGTGCGAGTGTCATGTTTCCTGGCACTGCATTCCTTCTCTGCACACCCCCAAAACCAATCATGTTTACAGCTGCTCTGCACTCTCCATTCACATTCATCAGGCTTTCAAAATATTCTTTCCATCTAGTCCTTACTTCATCACCATGGGTTAATAATCTACCACATACATCCCTCACACAATCACATTTCTTTCTGCTTTCTCTTCTACATTTCCGCCCCTCTATCCAGAATACCTTCCTATTATGAGAGCAGTTTGCATTCATTTATTTTCCTAAATCATCATTTACCTCCTCCTTTTTCCTCTTCACTATTCTCTTTACGTGCTTCTTGCTCTCAATATATTCAGTTCTTATTTCAACTGAACCACTGTCCTGCAACCACTCTAGCCACTCCTTCCTCTTTTCCTCCACTGCTCTCTTAACCTCATCATCCCACCATGCTGTACCTTTCTTCTTTGTTGTTACTCATGCCACAACACACACTGCTTTAGCATTCCTAACTAAGCAACCCCTAAATGAACTCTACAAGCTGTCCAGATCCATTTAATTCCAATTCACTGATTCTCCCTTAGTTTGGTCCTGTATTCACCTGCCATATCTTTAACCCTCAGCTTCACAACTTTCAATCTTTCTCCCTGACTGTTCCTCTCTCTCCTGATCCACCTCACTCCTCTCACCATAATCTTGCATACCACAATCATATGATCTGACAGATCTCCACATTGTACTCTCATGGCACTCATTCAACAACCATTCCCAGCAGCAACCACCCTACGAGCACTTAATCAATCATGCTATTTTCTGCATGATCCCCATTCCCTCCCATTTTCATTTTTGAAGGCTCAAACATGCTTGCATGTGTCGGCCTTGGTCACCTGATGGTGGCTCTCCAAGCTGGTCGATCTTTGGCAGCCTCCCTGTTCAGTCCCTTAACCCTAAGATCACACTTAATGACCTCATCCCATGTCTTTTTCGGTCTACCCCTCCCCCAATATTAACACTTCTCACCCTCTGCACCCAATTATCATCCCCCATTCTCTCCACATGTCCATACCACCTCAGCCTACCTCTCCTCATCACAACACCAATACACTCCAGTCCCATCCTACCTCTCAACTCTTCCATAGTAAACCCAATCCACCCCAGGTCTTGCACGCAGAGACGCACTGCACATCCACCTAATCATTGTCATTTTTGGACGTTTAAGCCTGCGAATATCCTCTTCCTTTACTGCCCAGGTCTCACTACCAAGCAGCATCACACTCCTAACACATGCTGCATACAAAGACCCCTTAGCACGTAAGGAGAGTCCTCTCAATGTCAGGAGAGGCAACAGCTCCCTGGTAATGAGATAAAACATAGAGAAACTTGTTTATTCTTATTTTATAAGTTTATTTTTGTTTTCTTTAAATCCGATATGTGGAATTCTTCACATACTTCATCCAATTTGCCCTTTCTTATATAGTTTTTTTTTTTTTTTAAAAAATATGGAGTTATATACTTATTTTATCTAATTTGGCTTTTTCTTATGCACACACACACACACACACACACACACATATACAGTATATATATATATATATATGCTTTATATATGTAATCATAGTCAGTGTTGTCGACTATTTAGGGTAAAACATAGGAATTTAGGGTAAATCTTACTTGAGTCTAGGGTAAGATGAGCAGAGCTTATGGAAGCCCTGGTTTCCCCCAACACCTGCCCTAAGCCCTTCAGTCACCTCATGATGTTGGAGGGTGTAGACGTGTCCCCTTAGCTCCGCGGTGCCTTTCTGTCTACCCACAACACGGTATTTCCTCTGTCCCCCTCCCGCGGCCCTGCAGTCATCTCATGACAAGAGGTGGGTATAGACCAGTGGTTCAACACCTGGGGGCATGCCCCCCTAGGGGGGGCTTGAGTAAATTCCAGGGGGGGTGCGAGCCCGGGGGGAAAAGTAGGAGTTTCTCTAATTATATTTGTAATTCTCTTAACAAGAGCTTGGCCAATATGAAGATGATTATGAAAGAAATACAAAACTTGCTTGGACAGATTTATGAACTACAGGAAGTAGGACAGATTTATGAACTACAGTAAGTAGAAATACTTCTATAGATTCACAGCAGAAGGCAGATCTCCATGACAAGTTCCAGTCTGAAGGCTTTCTGCTATCTCTAGCTTACCTGGTGGACATCTTCAAAGCGCTGGATGCAATTAACCTTAAACTACAAGAGAAAACATCATCATCATGCACCACGACACCATTCGAGCCTTCAAGGCCAAACTCAACCTCTGGAAATGCCGAATTCAGGATGGAAATACAGCCAGTTTTAGGAACTTTGATTCTGCTTTCATTAACAGTTACCCTGAATCTGAGTTTTAAAAAATAATAATAATCACTTATCTGACTTGAAAGCAGAATTAATCAGATACGTACCATATATAGATGCGAAGCGTGACACCTAGAAATTCATCAGGAACCCATTTCAATGTGCGATGGCTGATGTTACGGATAAAGTGCAGGAGTATTTTCTTAGCTGAGGAAGACCTCAGAGAACTGGATCTTGAGATGTTCTGGGTCAAGTACCTTCCTGTCTACCCTCTGATCTC
>JAGKTI010020114.1:0-16556 GCA_018397915.1 Birgus latro | reverse complement strand
GTTGGAGCGGCCCTAGTGAGAGAGGGCAGTGTTTGGAAACTCCCTGTACTGTTGTTTGCAGATGATACTGTGTTGTTGAGCAAAGACGAAGGGGAGCTGCAAGGCTTGGTAGAGGAGTTTGGGAGAGTGTGTAAGAAACGGAATCTAAAGGTGAATGTAGGGAAGAGTAAAGTGATGGTCTTCGAGAGAAGTGAAGCCAGTGAATGTACAGTGAGATTGGATGGGAAGGATATGGAGAATGTGAGTGAATTTAAGTACTTGAGCAGTGTGATGAGTAAGGATGGAAGTCTGGAGGGTGAAGTGCTCGAAAGGGTGCAGCAGGGAAGGAAGGTTGCTGGTTCGTTGAAAGCAGTGATAAGAAACAGGGAGGTGAGCATGTGATAGTGGTGGTTGTCGTATTAGTTGTGATGGTGGTGGTTGTGGTATTAGTGGCTGTGGTATTGGTTGTGATGGTGGTGGTTGTGATGGTTGTGATAGTGGTGGTTGTGGTATTAGTTGTGATGGTGGTGGTTGTGGTAGTTGTGGTTGTGATGGTTGTGATAGTGGTGGTTGTGGTATTAGTTGGTTACATGACAGTATTGTGATACCAACTCTGACATATGGAAGTGAAGCTTGGACCCTGTTGGAAGGACAGAAGTCAAGAGTGAGAGCAGTGGAAATGAGTTATTTGAGAGGAGCATGTGGAGTAACATGGAGAGACAGACTAACAAATGAGGAAGTGAAGGAGCGTTGTGGTGTGGTTGAGGACGTGATGGGCAGCGTTAGGAGAAGCACGTTAAAGTGGTTTGGGCATGTGGAGAGGATGGAGAGTGAAAGACTGACGAGGAGAGTGTATGTGAGTAAGGTGGAGGGGGCGAGAGGGAGGGGGAGGCCGAGGATGAGATGGAGGGATGGAGTGGAGAGGTATATAAGAGAGGGGTGTGTGAGTTGGGAGCATGGTAGTGAAATGGCAGGGGACAGAGTGACATGGAGGCGATTTGTTTGTGGCCACCCCGTGCGGGATTAAGGCGTCTGGCAATAGATAGATAGATAGGGTAATCCTGAGGAAGATTTTGCCGGGTTGAAAATGTATGAACTGAGTTTTTGATGCATTAAAAATAACAAGATTATTTTTACTCCAGTCAGAGATACGAGTCAAGTCAGATATTAGGTGTGCCATAGCCTCATCCCTTTTTTGCTGGAGTAACTGCTGAGATGGACGTTGCGGAAACCGAATGGAAAGGTGAAGGGTGGAATCATCAGCATATGAGTGGATAGGGTTAGATGTACAGCTTAGAAGGTCATTGATGAATAAAAGGAAGAAAGCTGGTGATAGGACAGAGCGCTGAGGAACACCGCTGTTGACAGGTCTCGGAGAAGAACGATGGCCGTCTACAACAGCGACTATAGAACGACCAGAAAGGAAGCTAAATATGAAGGTACAGATAGAAGGATAGAAACCGTAGGAGGGCAGTTTGGAAATTAAAGATTCATGCCAGACTCGATCGAAAGCCTTTGAGATGTCAAGTGCAATGGCAAAGCTTTTACCAAAGTCCCGAAAGGAAGATGACCAGGAGTCTGAAAGGTAGGTGAGAAGATCGCCAGTGAAGCTTCCCTGACGGAACGCATACTGACGATCAGAAAGAAGGTTGTGACAGGAAAGATGCTTTAAGATTTTTCTGTTAAGAAATGACTCGAAAACTTTTGAGATACAGGATGTTAAAGCAATTGGACGATAGTTAGAGGGTTGGGAATGGTCACCCTTCTTTGGGACTGGCTGAATGAGAGCAAACTTCCAGCAAGAAGGAAAGGTACAAGTTGATAGACAAAGGCGAAAGAGTTTACCTAGGCAGGGTGTAAGCACAGCACAGAAGCACAGTTTTTGAGGACAACAGGAGGGACTCCATCAGGCCCATATGCCTTGTTAGTATTGAGGCCAGTGATGGCAAAAAATACATCAGCTGAAGAAATTTTAATGTCAGTCATGAGGAAGTCTGAGGGGGGAAATGATGGAGGAACAACATCGGAATCGTCTAAGGTGGAATTGGAGGAGAAAGTCTGAGTGAAGAGATCTGCTTTATCAGTAGAAGAAATAGCTACAGAGCCATCAGAGTAGAAAAGAGGAGGGAAGGATGATGAGGCAAAGTTGTTAGAAAGGTTTTTGGCAAGGTGCCAGAAGGAGCGAGAAGAATTCGAGTTGGAGAGTTGGGAACATTTAGTACAGATTAAATTATTTTCAGCAGAGCAAAGAACAGACTTAGCACGATTCCGGGCAGAAATATATAAAAGATGTGATTCAGGAGAAGGTTGGCTCCGGTGCCTTTTATAGGCCCTCTCCTTGTTGCGGACAGCATTCGAACAAGTGTGATTAAACCAAGGCTTTTTTTGCATTAGTCACACTTCTGCTGCTGTTCTTCCTTCATTTCCCCCACGAGAGGAACTAGCTGTCCATGTATCCTCATTTGTAAATCCCTCTGTTGCTCTTGTAATGCCTCTAGCTGTTCACTTTGTGCTTGTAATAACTGTTCTTTGATTACATTCCTGAGATCTTTCTGTTCTTCATTTTGTGCCTCCAGTTTTTCAGTCTGTGCTTGCAATTGCTCTTTTATTTCTTTTTGTCCTTCATTCTGTGCTTGTAGTTGTACACTTTGTGCTAGTAGAAACTTCATAATTGCAGCCAATGACACCTCGTCCTGCCTAGCCTGGCTTCTCATCTGTACACCTTCTCCCTCCATATTGAAGGTTTGACTCACTGAAGCACTCTTCTAATGATTCACACTCCTGACACCACTGTTACATCCCAATCCCACACTGCCACAGGCTCCAACAGCAGTAGTTCAGTACAGGGAGGACCTTGCCCAGTGAGTTGTTCTTCCTATGGTCAGCTTTCGGTGTGCAGTACACAAGATCTACTCAGGCGTCGTAAATAAACTCTGGCTTCTTGAGTTCGCTGTCTTTGTTATCCAAAGAATCCACACTTAACGCTTGCCAACTTCACTTCACTGTTTTCACAAGTATTGGAGCTATACAATCTGTACAGAACTGAAACTGAACTATACTCATACTGAACTGAAACGGAACTGATTTCCTAGGCTCTTCCACCTCCTTATATAGCCTTGGATTACACTCGAAGCTTCTAGTGTAGTCTAGCACCTATAGTTACCAACTCAGAGACATCCAAAATATCCAGAGTTTTCTTACACTGCATAACACTCTGTATTATTTAGCATACAAACTGAGATCAAATTACATAATTTAACAAACAGTCATGCAAATAAAACATTATAGAGAAAATGAGCATGAAAATTTAATGCACAATTTACATAATACGTCCGCTCACAAATAGCAGGCCAACTGGCAACTCTGACACGTAACTGAAAAAACGAGAAATACTGAGAATCTTCCACTACTTCCTATTCAGCAAATCCCGCTTCTCAACATTATAATGATCTGATTTTTGTATGTTTGTTGGTTTGTCCATTTGTTACCTTAACACAGCAAAAACGGCACATTGTAGCACAATTTTTGTCGAGCAAGGTATCGCTAAAATGCCCTAACTTGAAGAACAGAACAATTTCCAGTACAATCGGGCCACTGCTTCCCGAGTTATGACTAATCTCTGGCCTTTTGATATCAAGTGGCTTCGGCAGCTCTAGGCAGATCACTTTCTTTTTGGGCATTGAAGTTACTGTAACACACCCAAAACTGCACAACATAGTGCAATTTCTTATGGTAAGGTACTGTTAAAATTCTCTAACTTGATGACTAAAACAGTCTCCACTCCAATCGGGCCACCAGTTTCTGAGTTACGACATCGAGCGGAAAGGCCGTCAAGGTGGCCTTTTAGTGAGTAAGAGTGAATGGGATTATGGGTGATGGATAACAGATCATTATTATGAATTAGGAGTGGGGTTGGAGCAAAGACTGATTCTTGTGGCACGCCGGCATTAATCGAGTGGAAATTGGAATGTACATCATCTACTTTTATCTTTGTGTCGCTGAGATCAGTGGAACAAAAGATGATAGGCCATCGCAAGGGAGTTTGGATGGCAGGGAATGGTGCCACATTCTGTCAAAAGCTTCGTAAATATCAAGGGCTACTGCATGAGTTTCTCCATTGTTGGTCAATTGACAGATGGATGGTATGAGTCAAGAGGCTGACTATCTGAACAGTGGATCTTTCTTGGTGAAAACTATACTGTCTGTCACTAATTGTGTTGTTGGATTCAAGAAGTTTATCAAGGTGCTTATTAATTACAGTCTCAGATACTCTGCTAAGAGCTATTGGTCTGTAATCAGGGGGGTCAGAGGTACATCTTTTCTTCGGAATTAGGTGGATATTGGTTTCTTTGCAAGAGTTAGGGAATGAATAAGTTAGCTAGGACAGGAGAAAGTTCTGGGAAACACTTCTTCAAAACAATAGGAAGTGTGGGAAATATTTTCCCCCGAGCTGTTGTGTTTTTTACTTTAGTTGTCAATTGTTAAAGAGCAGAGGAAAACGTATTTGAGAGGTTTAAAAACCCAGAGATTACATTCTGTTAATTCTTATTATTAATAAATTAAATGCTACTGCGTTTAACATTGGTAGACAACTATGTACATACATACATGTAAAACTGGAGAATTTTCCATTGACCTAAACTGCGCCTGCGTGGATGACGTGGTAAGGATGAAAAAGCCCACGATCAAACGGGAGGCCAGTTTTAATGTATATACAGTATATCTATCTGTAGAAAAGGGGGAATATCTTGTTTAGTTTAATTAAAACTAAGATTAGATTAAGTTAGATTCACCTTGTATATTTTATGGAGTAAGTTAGCTGTATTTGACATAATTAAGCAATAGTTGGCAACTCTTCTATCCTATGAGGGACAAGAAGCCCACCATCTTGCACACTCCATGAGTAGATTTCACTCCGAGTAGCTGCGCTTGTAAATACACCCCCAAAGGACGCCTGATTGCCCAGGAAAGACCGAAACAGCACGCCCGTCGTCATCTTGTTGTTCGACTCATTATATAGCTAAGTGACCTTATTGATTTGGCCAAATCTTAGGGAACTAGCTAGTATATGAGAGGTGTTTGTAGGTGAGTTAGGAGAATTAATTGCCTGATTTACTCACGGGACTTATGCAAATTTACCTCTGTTCAACCTAGATAACTTTCTCCAGTGAGGAGTATCTAGGACGCTCGTTTTTTTCCTCACATTTTGGTGCCTCGAGTGAGGATGACAGATGTGTGCAGAGGCGTTGAGCGACTTTAAGGTAGTTTTCGTAGGGCACAGCTTATTGCCACGTCACGTGGAAGTAGAATACGTGGAAATACGTATATACAGAGCTCCTGGAGGAAAGGCAAGTTCCTTTTCCGAGGATGAGCGGCTAAACGCCATATTAGAATGGGAGCATGATCGTACTACTCTTTTTTGGGAGGAAATGACATCAGTAAAGATTCAGATGTTAATGAAATTGTGGAAAATATACTTGCAGTGGTAGGAGCCATTGAAGGCTCGTGTAAATCTGCAGTAGCAATAACCCTTCTTGAGCCTAGGAACCTACCATATGGTGCATCTGTTTGTTATGGTACCTACAGATTCATGAGTAGGGCCATAAACCGGAAGTTGCAGAGGATTAGGAAAGGGCAGGATTTCATTCATTTCAATGCAAAGCCTTTCCAAGCCTACCAAAAAACAGATGGCATCCATTGGAATCATAAAGGCAGAGAAGCAGTTCTGCAAAAATTCATAAATTACATAGAGCATAAGAAGGAAAGGTTCTATGCTGTGCAGGCCTTGGGTGGTCCTATGCTGTAATGAGTGTGGAGATAATGACTGCCCCAGAGGTTTAATAGCCCAGGGAGATAGGTATAAAGCCATAAGGCAAATCCCTACACTCCTTAAAATATAAAATGTTAATTATTACTGAGCTCCGGAGAATTGTGATTATTTTGGAACATGAGTGTGGGAAGGACAAAATTACCCCAGAGGTTTAATAACCCAGGGAGATAGGTTTAAAGCCATAAACCCTATTCCCACACCCCTCAAAATTTAAAATGAATAACGATGGAGTTCAGTAAATCTGGGTTGTAAAATTAAAAAAAGGGTTGTACTCCCATAACTTAGAAATCAGTAACAATGTCTATTTCCTTGTTGCAAAAATCAGTTAGTGGTAAGGCAGGATGGGTAACGAGAGCTATACTGGACTGTAAACAGTCATTAGAGGAAACACCTCCAATTAAGGAGAAATTAAGTAGTCCGTTGAACCAATTAAAAGAAAGATGGGCCAAGTACGAGGAAAGTTATACTAACTTGGAAGCAGCCATCGTACAAGCTGATGATAAAGATCTTTTGGAAGCAGATACCTCCAAATTTGAAAGCAAATTGGAGGAATATCTATCATTAGTGAAGCTGGCTGAATTTAAATTAGCCAGTATTATCAACGGAACAAAAGCTGTGGAACAAGCGAGTAAAGCTGCATTACCGCAAATTGCGCTTCCAGAGTTTGATGGGAAGCAGAATTGGAAATCCTTTTGGGATCAGTTTAAATACTTAGTCCATGACAGAACAGATCTCCCTAATGTGAGTAAGCTCGCATATCTGTTAGGACAGGTCAAAGGGACGCCTTACAAACTGATAAAGGAATTACCTGTGGAGGAAAGCAATTATGAGGCAGATTTGGCTATCCTTAAGCAGAATTATGAAGACAAGGAGCAAGCCATTACCCAATTATAAAAGGCTCTGATTGAATTACCCATTCCTAAACATGATTTTGAGTCCTTGCAAAGTTTTCGGATTGCGATAGGTTGTAATTTAAAGGCCTTAGGTACTTACGAAGATGTTAAGGCAGCAGACTGGGTGCTTTCTAGAATTGTGTCCTTAAAACTTCTACCAAGAACTAAGGACGCTCTGTATGGCAGGTACCAGAAGGATAATTTCTCCTGTGAGGAGATTGAGGAAGGCTTGATGCAACTCTGTAAACACTTGCAAGGAACAGTAAAGCCTGTTGAAAATAAATCAAAGGCTGAAATAAGGAAAAGAACCACTAACCAACTGGCTGGGAAAGCCAAGCCAAGAATAGGTAAGGCTGTACCTAAGGAAGAGATAGGTACTTTTCTTAGCTCTTTAAAGTCTGAGGATAAATTAATAAAGACAGGGGATAGACAAGCTGATGAAAGTGAGAAGGTAAAAATTTTCATGGTAAAGGACAAGAAGGTTTGTGTGTTTTGTGGTGAACAACATTCCAGTGCATCTTGCCAACAGTATCCTGATTATGCTTCTAGAATAGTGAGGCTTCAGGAATTGGGATGTTGTATGATTTGTATGAATACCGAACATGGTTCCGCTGACTGTAAAATTAAACTAAATCTTTGTTTCAAATGTAAAAAGGACAATCATCACAGTGCTTTGTGCCCAAGGATGATGAAACATGAGGTTCCTAAAACTGCAAGTGTCAATATGACAGTTGTGGAAGCAAATACTCCAGTAACAATGCCAGCTGCAGTTCCAATTGCTGATGTAAAGGTAATGGGTGAAGATAGGAACATATTAGTATGTACTCTTTTTGATACAGGTACGCAGAAAACCTTTATTTCTGCAGACATTGTAGATGAATTAAAGTTACCTGTTGTCGGCAAGGTAAATCTAGCCATTACAGGGTTCTTAATTACTAAAGAAGCACAGTCCTTTGATTTAGTTAGACCCTTAATACAACTTGGCAGATATAAATGTCGTATAATAGCACCTGTACTGGATAAGATGGAAACCAGTATTTATATAAAGGGACTAAAGGAAACCTCTGATAATTTGCAAAGCTCAGGGATAAGATTGGCAAAACATAATGTCAAATCAGATACTGTGGGTCCCATAAAAATGATAATTGGATCAGATTACTGTGGAAGATTCTTACACAGGACCTTTAAGAAGAATAAAGTACAGTTGTTCAAGAGTCCAGGAGGTAACCTTATTATGGGTCAGTTGCCTTTTCCTAAGAAGGACAAAGGAGATGCCAAATTAGTAGATTCAGTCTTTGTTACCCCCACACAGTCATTGATGGTAGCTAGAATAGGTGCAGAATTAGAACCTACTCAAATAAATGACTTGTTAGATGAAAAAATTGAACCTGTACACAAACTTTGGGACCTAGACAGTGTAGGAATACACACTGAAGACCCAACCCCTGAAGATAAAATAACTTTGGATTTGTATAATCAGTCTGTGGAATTTAAGGATGGACAGTATTGGGTAGGATTACCATGGAAACTAAACCATTTGGAATTACCTACAAATTTCCAAGCAGCTAAAGCTCAGTTAAATTCTCTTCTAAGGAAGTTGAGAAACAACCCAGAACATTTAACCATATATGATAATATTATAAAGGATCAAATGAAGAATAAATTTATTGAAGAATTAGAAGTCCCTGTTAACCATAAAGAGGGACATTATCTACCACAACATGCTGTAAGCAAAGATTCAGTAACAACTCCCATAAGGATAGTTTTCAATTGTAGTAGTAAAGCGTCCAAGGGGTCAGCCAGCTTAAATGATTGCCTATACTGTGGACCTACACTAATAGAGAAGTTAGGGAATGTATTACTAAGATTTAGAGAGAAACCTTATGCTTTTACAGCAGACATTAGTAAGGCTTTTCTCAGAATAGGATTGAGGGAGGAGGATAGGAAATTTACAAAATTCCTCTGGCCTCAAGACCCTCAAAATGAGGATAGTCCATTGAAAACCTACTGTTTCCGGTCGGTGCTCTTTGGCTCTTGTGCTAGTCCTTTCCTACTTTGCAACACATTGAAGCATCATTTTGAAAGGGCCAAATGCCCAGAAATAGGGCAGGCTTTTTACATGGATAATTTGCAAGGTGTTGCTGATACAGAGACGGAAATATTGAAGGCTTATGAAGTAGCCAATTCCGAATGTGGGAAGGCAAATTTGCCGCTGCAGAGCTGGAATACAAATTCACCGCTTTTGAGGAATAAAATACAAGAGGACTATCCAAATACTGACATTCCCGAAACTCAAAATGTGTTGGGACTTAACTGGGATACAAAGGCTGATGAAATAAGTTTAAGGCCGATTAAGTTCTCTGATGTCACTCTCACCAAGAGGTCCCTGTTAAGTCAGGTCTCCATGTTATTTGACCCATTAAGATTAGTCAGTCCTATAGTTATTAGGGGAAAATGTTTAGTGCAAGAGGCTTGGCGAGAAAAGTTAGACTGGGACACAGAATTAGGTGAAACGTATGCTGAACAGTGGGAACAGATTCAGAAGGAATTTGAAAAATCATCAAGCATATGTATTCCCAGGATGATAAACAGTAACGAGAAGTCACATTTACACATTTTTTGTGATGCTTCTCAGAAGGCATATGGAGCAGTAGCTTATTGTGCAACAGGACATGACAGTAAAATTATTATGTCCAAAGCCAGAGTTGCACCAATTAAGGGAAGAACCCTACCTCAAATGGAATTGGCTTCCATAGAGATAGGAACTAAATTGGCCAGGTATCTAACCACTACTCTGGATACTCAGTTTGAGGATANACATTTTTTTGTGATGCTTCTCAGAAGGCATATGGAGAAGTAGCTTATTGTGCAACAGGACATGACAGTAAAATTATTATGTCCAAAGCCAGACTTGCACCAATTATGGGAAGAACCCTACCTCAAATGGAATTGGCTTCCATAGAGATAGGAACTACATTGGCCAGGTATCTAACCACTACTCTGGATACTCAGTTTGAGGATACTTATATATGGACTGACAGTGAAATTTGTCTTTACTAGATAGGAAAGGATGACAGTAAAATTCCTTTTGTCCGCAATAGAGTGAAGACTATAAGAGAAATGTCTTCTAAATTTAAGTTTATGCATGTATCCTCTAAACAAAATTCAGCTGATTTACTTTCAAGAGGTTCCACAGTAAAGAAACTGATCAAGGATGACTTGTGGTTTAAAGGTCCTAAATGGTTACTCACTAAGGATTGGCCTGAGCAAAAACTGTATAGTATTGCTGAGGTTAGTGTTGTAAACTTGGATCCAGTAGTACCTGAGCCAGAAATAATTGACATTAGCAGATTCTCATCTATAAAACAACTCATTAATACCACTAGGTTAGTTGTTAGATTTTTGAATAAGAAAGTGGGGTTTAAGAAGTTTGATCCCATGGAATATTGGGTGAGAAGGATACAAAGGAAGTATTATGGAGAGATTTTTAACCTTTTATGTCAAGGCACTGATAAGAACAAATTGATCCGAGATTTAGGATTGTTCTTAGATGGAAAGGGTCTGATTAGATGCCGTGGCCGAATAATAAAGGCTGATTTACCTCTCCAAACTAGACATCCTATACTACTACCCAAGAAAGATTATTTTGTAGAGTTGATTATAAAGGAAGCCCATGACTTGACTCTTCATGGAGGTGTGCCACAGACCTTGGCCCGAGTCCGCGAAAGGTATTGGATCCCTAAGGGTAGATCGGTTGTAAAGAAATATCTCAAAGGCTGTATAATATGCAGGAGGTATGAGCAAAGGCCATATGACTACCCAGGACCACCTGCTTTACCAGAGGATAGGGTGAATGTTAGTAGGCCCTTCAAGGTAACTGGAGTTGATTACACAGGGGCTACAACTGTTACGGGTGAGGGAACTCCCCATAAGGTGTATATATGTTTGTTTACTTGCACCTACATGAGGGCAGTCCATCTAGAAATGGCAGAAGATCTCAGTTCAGAGACATTCCTGAATGTATTTAGAAGATTTGCTGCTAGAAGGTCTTGTCCTATCAGATTAATAAGCGACAACGGAACTAATTTCGTTGGAACAGCACCTTTACTTTTGAACATAACGAATGACCCAAAGGTTAAGACAGCACTGGGAATCCGAAATTGTATCTGGCAGTTCATTGCTCCAAGAACACCATGGCAAAATGGACTTACAGAAAGAATGATTGGAATAGTAAAGAACTGCCTAAGGAAAACTCTACACAGAACTAAGATCACCAGAGAGGAACTGAGAACGGTGATAACTGAAATTGAGGCTAGGATTAATAATAGACCGTTAACCTATTTAGATGATACTAGCCTTGGAATTGAAGCATTGACACCTGCTCATATGTTGCATGGCAGGAAACTACATCCAATACCTTGTGTGGATATCCAGGAGGAAATAAATGATCCTACAATTGGAACTAATGAACTAGGACAACATCTGCGCGAGGGATACCAACGTCTTAAAAGGGTATTGGACATCTGGAATAGGCATTGGAGTGAAGAATATCTCTTGAGCCTAAGAGAAAGTTATTATGGGGCTCAGGCTGCCAGCAACAAATCAGTTATAAATATAGGAGATGTGGTCTTAGTGAAAACCGAACAACCAAGATCCCAGTGGCCGTTAGCTAAGGTGATTTCCACACATCCAGACTCAGAGGGGGTGCTAAGACTTGTAAAAATTAAATGTAGGGGACATCTCAGTATGAAAACGATAGATAAACTGGTGCCCCTAGAGTTAACGGCTCCTCTGCAAACAGAGGATGGTGGAGAGCAATTGGGTCAAGATGTGCGACCTAGAAGGGTCGTGGCACAGGGCTCTAGAGATCAGTGGAGAGAGCTTTGGGCAAAGGGACATATTACATGATACAGCGTATCATATTTCGCCTGGCCCCAAAACTGTGGGAAATATTTTCCCCCGAGCTGTTGTGCTTTTTACTTTAGTTGTCGATTGTTAAAGAGCAGAGGAAAACGTACTTGAGAGGTTTAAAAACCCAGAGATTACGTTCTGTTAATTCTCATTATTAATAAATTAAATGCTACTGCGTTTAACATTGGTAGACAACTATGTACATACATATATGTAAAACTGGAGAATTTTCCATTGACCTAAACTGCGCCTGCGTGGATGACGTGGTAAGGATGAAAAAGCCCACGATCAAACGGGAGGCCAGTTTTAATGTATATACAGTATATCTATCTGTAGAAAAGGGGGAATATCTTGTTTAGTTTAATTAAAACTAAGATTAGGTTAAGTTAGATTCACCTTGTATATTTTATGGAGTAAGTTAGCTGTATTTGATGTAATTAAGCAATAGTTGGCAACTCTTCTATCCTATGAGGGACAAGAAGCTCGCCATCTTGCACACTCCTTGAGTAGATTTCACTCCGAGTAGCTGCGCTTGTAAATACACCCCCAAAGGATGCCTGATTGCCCAGGAAGGACCGAAACAGCACGCCCGTCGTCATCTTGTTGTTCGACTCATTATATAGCTAAGTGACCTTATTGATTTGGCCAAATCTTAGGGAACTAGCTAGTATATGAGAGGTGTTTGTAGGTGAGTTAGGAGAATTAATTGCCTGATTTACTCACGGGACTTATGCAAATTTACCTCTGTTCAACCTAGATAACTTTCTCCAGTGAGGAGTATCTAGGACGCTCGTTTTTTTTCTCACAGGAAGAATTCCATTTGGACCTGGAGCTTTGTTGGCTGATAAATCGTCTAGGATAGATTTTACATATCTAGTCAGTATCTTAAGTGGATCAGGAACGTTCTGACTGACTTCCTCTAAGGTAGAATTTCTGGCAAACGTACTGGTAAGAATGTTAGCTCTTCCACCCGGGTCATTTTTAGAGTTTCCGTCTGAAGATTTTAGTGGGGGAATGAGTGATGACTTGTTAAAGTTATTAGTGAAAGAACTGAGAGTTGACCAGAATATTCTATTGCCATTAAGATTATCTAATAGCCTGGATGCTTGATTGTGAAGAAAGTATGATTTAGCAAGATTTATTACTACTTTTACGTAGTTTCTATCAATTTTAAATTGACTGAGGGATTTTTTTGAAAAGTAAAAGTTGTATGGTTAGGATCTCTGTGTCGCTGCTCTGGCACAATTGCTGTCAAGCCATTTTAGGAAGTACGACCTTTTAGCAAATTTGTTGACTGGGTATGAACACTTCCATACTAGCTTGTATTAACTCAATAATGTGGGACTAGGTAGAATTGATGTCACTGAAGAAGAAAGACTGCCATGGAATATCAGCAATATATTTTCTAAATTCATCCCAGTCTGCCCTGTCAAATGCCATCTGGTTACTCTGACTGATTCAGGACGTGAAGGTTTGGGTCTGACTAATGAGGCCTTGATGAGATTGTGATCTGAGGATCCAAGTGGTGACAGTACCTTTAACCTGCATTGATTTGGATTATTTGTCAAGAACAGGCCCCCAGCAAACATAAAATGCATGGGCCAGTATTGTTCCAATGCTGGCACTCCAACCTTTAATATATCGGGCCAATGATGTAAACTCTGGCATTCGATGTTGGTCAAAACTTGTATCAGTTATCCGTTCGCACCCAGGGATGTGTTGGTACAACCAGGATCCACCTATACCAGGTCAGCCAGCCTTCTCAAGTCGCGCAGGTGATTAGTGGGAGAGTGAGGTGTAGTGACGTCAGCCTCGCCTCTCGCAGTCCACAGTACTGCCGCAGCTAAGAACTTTGTTTGTGAGCCTGGCCTTTTATCTTCTGTCCTGTCACTTATGAAATCAAAGTCAGATACTTTAAGCCCAGTAGAAAAGCTTACTGTCATATCATTTGATGAAATGAGCCTTGTTAAGCAGTGGAGCTACGATAAAGCTACAGGTACACTCTAAAAGCCGCACAAGAATGTACAAATTGTAATGCTAAGCGGTTTAGGTAGTAAATGGAAACAGCCAATATATTTTGCATTTGATGAATCAAATATGCATAAGATTTTGCTAGGAACAATTAAGAGTGTAGAGTCAGCAGGATACCCTGTTGTTGCAGTAGTGCATGATTTGGGACCTTGTAATATGCGGGTATGGAAAGAATTTGGTATTGATCCTATAAAAAAGAGGGTATCCTTCAAAAATCCATGTGCTGAAAGGGAAATATCTCTTTTTGCTGATATGCCTCACCTGATAAAGCTCGTGCGAAACAATTTTCTTGATCCTGGTTCTGTTTTGGGCAATGGAGACTGTTAATGATGCATGCATACGCGAGATGCTCAAAAAGACTAAAACTGAGTATGGCTTGACTTATAAAATAAGTGATATTCATCTTAACATAAATGGACAGCAACGGCAGAGTTAAGTATGGTGCACAGTTGCTGTCAATGACCTGTTCAAATTCTCTACAGTATTTAGGTGACAAGGGTCTTTTAGAAGGCAAGAATTGGAAAGCAACTGCCAAATTTATTTCACTAGCAGATGAATGGTTTGATGTGATGAACACATCTATGTAAAGTGACAAAAAAGAGGGTTGTGCATATGGAATGAATTTGGAAACGCAGGTAAACATATTAGATAAAATGATTGATGTCATGGAAACTATGAGAGTAGGTAACTCAAAGTTACTGTACAATTTTCAGAGAGGAATAATTTTATCAAGCTTTTCACTACAAAGGACTGCTTCATATGTTGAGAGGTAGCTATAAGCTTGAATTCATAATGACCAGAAGACTGAATCAGGATTACTTAGAACATTTCTTTGGGTGTATAAGACAAATGAGTGGACCTCAGAATCACTCGGATGCAGTCAACTTTAAATATAGACTGAGAAAGTATGTGTTGGGAAGGGATGTTCAGTTGGTCAGTGAAACAAAAAATATAAGTCTAGGAGATGAGATTGACAAATGTTTGCTCGATAAGACTGTGCCAGGTGAAACCTCCAAACCTGTTCATTCAAGTGACCGTGAACTGGCTCTGGAAATTTGCGTAACGAGTTTAGTATTCAAGAATTTGGAGTTAGATATTGATAAGGAAAATGATGACATCTGAAGAAATCCATGTAGATAATGAAAATCTCTCACCTGGAAAGGTAAATGCAATATCCACTGGCAATGTTATAAAAGATGAGTCCTTGTCATATATAAGTGGCTATATTGTAAGGAAATTCTCCAATAAGTATCCCCATTTAGGATATAGGGCAGAGGACTGCAGAAAAGGTAAATCATGGACTGAAATGGTTAGCAGAGGACAACTGTATATGCAGTCAGAAGAGTTTTCTTCTCAGTTACATATAATGAGATAAGTATTCAAAGCTATTCAAGGTGAAGGTCTGAGGGAAGGTCCCAGATGTGTCAAGACTCTCTCCTCAGAGATAGAAAACACTGAAATATGTTTACCGTCAGATGTGGTTGAATTTTTTGCAAGAATATCAGTATTCTTTAGGATGAGACATTTAAATAGAATTATTACCTTCAACAAACAGAAGGATGTCTGTATAAGCCTGTTAAGAAAAAAAAGGAAATTAATGTCATAAAGTATCTTGTAACACAGAGCCACTGCATTAATACTGTGCTATGTTTAACCAGTGCAAGATCACAGTATTAATAGACCAAATATTTTCATTCTTAGGTTAGTTATTGTTTATTGGGATTATATTACAGTGTACTTTATTTCTCTAGGTAAATTACTTTGTGTTATGAGTCATGAGTAATGAACACTGTTAGTTTCAGCTTAACTGTTTATTGTAACTCTGTCTCACTCTTTTACTGCATTTCCTTGTATACAGTTTATAGAAATAAACTGTTAATATTATCCGTTAATTAATAGCTTGTCTTTTTATCAGCCTTGTTTTATAAAAAAAAAAAAAATTAAGAAGTGATAGTAACAACAGCTGTTCAAATGAAGTGAGAGCATGGGGAACCTGTAACTCCCTTTTCTGAGAGGAGAGGCGATGCTGACGTCACAAAGCTAGCCTGCGCGAAACGGGCTTATTCTCGTCACCTGGCTGGCTGACCTGGTATAGATGGGTCCTGGGTACAACAGGATTCGTAATGGACCGGTGATAGAAGCCTTAATCGTGCCTTAATCGGGTGTAAGTAATCGTGCCAATTTACAAGCAAGTGTGTCTGGATGGCTCGAAATTAACAGATCTTGAAATTGACTTTTTCTTCTTTCGAGGGAATAACATTGTAAACTTTTAGCCTTAAAATGCTTCTTAAAAAAAAAAAAGAAATCAGGATTCTTCGTCGTCTGAACACCTACCGTACAGCCCACACATCTGACAGCTGATTTAGAGGAGTCTCTTACCCAGCTTACATACATCTATGAGTACACACTACGGTATGTTGCCAACTCAGTATCTCCTTATGTCCCGAATTGCTGCCAAGTGATGGAATGTCTGAAATGAAACGAATTAAATTAAGCGCCTGGTGCGGGGCTCGAACCTGTGCCTCCAACACATCACGTGCATCTTACCACTGAGCCACGGAAGAAGATCGTAGCTGATGCAACTCTGACCATTTTATAGACCAGTCGTATATATTTTGTGTACACCAATGCTCGTTTAATATTGATATTATCAATTATGATCTACTAAGCTGAAAATAAGTTCAGTTCCATAAAAACATTAATAAAAATAAGACTTTTGTTTTATAACAAGACAGTAGCTTGTGGAAAACTCCCGTCTCTGTTGAAATTTCTTTATTATATAAAATATATTAAAATTATCCAATATATGAAGATGATCTATGATGGATGATTTATAATTATATTACTCAGTTGTTAGCTGCATGCTTGATTGGCATGATCAACAATACATAGATTGGGCCAACATTTTAATA
>JAGKTI010020113.1:0-16557 GCA_018397915.1 Birgus latro | reverse complement strand
CAAAGCAACACCCTAGTACAGCAGCACAAGTACACTTGATTTTTTTTCCTTTTAATTAAAGCAATAAAGAAGGGACCAAAGGCAAGAAGCCTGCAAGATTTTTCCCTCCAAGAAAAACTAAAAACAAGATAACAGATATCCAAGAAAAACTGAAAACAAGATAACGGGTATCCAAATTAAAAACTACATAATAATGTAAACCAATTTACTAACATGTACTTAATATAATCCTAAACAACAGCAATCATCCCCCATACTATATGGTAATTACAACTGTACTTCTAATTTAACTGCCCATTCCCTGGAATATGAGACTTGGTTTGACCATGTAATACTGCAACAAAGAATACTGTCACCCTACCTGAAGTAATCCTTGGCAGCAAGCTGGTTTGACTGTGGTTCATTTCCAACACTCCACATGATCACACTTGGATGGTTTTTATCACGCCTTACCAACTCCTGCATCACTGAGATATGTTTGTTCATCAGCACCTCTCCAAATCCACTGCAATTGTGGAAAAAAAAAAGAAAAAGAAAATTCCAAGACTCCCTTCCACAGCCTCCCACCACTTTATCACTTTAGTGTCGAAATCCAATTTCCTTAAAAATCAAGATCAAATAATGCATCTGAATATTATTATCATACCACTGCTTTCTGTAATTCTGCAAAACAAGTGTAATTTGAATAATTCCTGTACATTATTCTGGTTGAAAAAATTTACTGTGAGAACATAACTGTCCCAGCCTAGTCACTTCTGGTGTTACTAAACAAAATTCATTCAGCAATGGATCCAACCCACCCAAGTAACTTTATGCTGAAATATCATCATCATCATCCAGAGCTCCTTTCCCACCCTAGGGTAGGGTAAGGAAATACCCCCTTAAAAAAAGAAAGAAAGAAAAAAAAAATCTTGGCACTACATAAAACCTCAACAACTTCCCTCCTCCACCCAACACTTCACCTCACACACAGTCACCACAAGCATCCAAACCTCCAGTCAAACAACATCCTTTATGAAATCTTATCATTCATCCATCAAAAACTGCCCTTCCCAGAGAGATCCAAGTGAACCTAGTCTGGCTATGATGCAGCCTTCACTTTTTCTTGCTTCAGTACCAACATGAAATGAAACTCACACTCAATCCACTGTACCTACCTATAATACAGTCCCTCACAATGGAACACCCTTACTCACATCATGCACCTCACAATCATAACTGACAACTCTCCAACACAGCCTCAACAAAAGATCTCTAGGAGTGCTTAATAAAGTTGTCAGTTTCTTGCAGCCTATTGGGCTCCTACCCACATAAGCCAGAGGTCACAGCAACAACTACTAGCGAGCCCTCCTAAACTACACAAAATCATCTAAAAGTATCAATTAAACTGAAAGACCCAACGCAACACTGGAGGCAGTGACAGACAGACATAATGGACGAATGAGCAAATGAATGAATCAATCCGTCTATCCATCATCCAATCCTGTGTTGCCCCATGAGGAGCATATGAACCCGGGGCTAGGCAAGCTAGTCCTGACATTTAAGATGAGAGTGACCAGCCTCACTCATCCCTGAGTGGCATTAAGTGAGCAATCAACCCCAACCACCCCTTGGATATAAACCTGCCTAGGCTTGATCTGATTGGAGTGCCTTAATTATCCACTAAACCACCATCCATCCATCCATCATCCAATCCTACATTGTCCCACGAGGAGCAAAGGAGCCCAGGGCTAGGCAAGTTGGTCCTGACATTTAAGATGAGAGTGACCACGCTCACTCATCCCTGAGTGGCATTACGTGAGCAATAACCCCAACCACCCCTTGGATATAAACCTTCACCAGCTCAATCCAATTGGAGTGCCGCAATTACCCACTAAACCACCAGGTGCCATAATTTGGTTATATGATTACCACCCAGCATAGTAAATGGTTTCCTGGTGTCCAGGAAACCATTCGGCTTGTTGCTCAGTGTAGAGTCACCCATAGGCAGAAGAAATGGGAAAGAATGGAGGAAAGAAAGACAAAAGAGAGAGTGTAAAGTCGCCAGTGGGCAGAAGGATGAGGAAAGAATGAAGGAAAGAAAGACAGAAGAGGAAGGAAGGAATGAAGGCAGGAAGACAGGAATGAATCACTCTGGTGAAAAATTACCTGAGACCGACAGCAGGACTCTCATCAATGACCATGATGCCCTCTTTATCAGCCATGTCCATTATCTCTTCTGCATAGGGGTAGTGTGAGGAGCGGAAGCTGTTTGCTCCCAGCCACTTCAACAAGCTGAAGTCCTTCACAATTAATGGGTAGTCAACACCTTTCCCTCGAATCTAACAGAACAGAGAATATATGCTGGTGCCAATATACTGACAATACAGTATGTAGCATTAAAATACCAAAAAATATTAATTAATATTTTAAATATGTAACTGTTTCAAAAACAAAATAAAATAAATGTATTCTTGCAGAAACACAATTCCCTTTTCAATTGAAATGAATGAACTGAAGTCACCCATAAGAATGAAGTCTTTCTTACTTACAGATCACTGTTCTGAGTGAATAAAAAATCACACATTTCCTCAAACAAGAAAGACTGAGGCAGTGGGTGGTAATGTACTGAGTTTAGGAAGCACTGACAGCAGCTCTATATGCTTTTGTCCACATAATGTTCTATAGGGAACTGCCTTCCCATTCTCTAAAGTATATAAAAAGAAGTGTTAATGATCTGAAGCATAGGGAGCAAAAGGATTAAATGGAACTTAAGCTGGTGGAGACTGGGCTCCAGCTCTATTACTGACAGAAAATATTTTCTTGATTACACAATAATGCTGTTCTTTCTAACTATGGTCAATCACTGCAGCCACCCATATGAGGGATTATAAGATTGGAGGTGGGGCAGCAGGCTGATAGGTGAACTTGGGTGGCTTAAAGAGCAAGACGAAACATCAGCCAGTGCAGGGTACTGCAACCGTAACTGAGGAATGCCAAAGATGAAAGTTTTAAAAAGGTGTCAGGGCTGCCAGAAGATAGATCCTGATGCATCTAGCACCCTTCCCCTTCCCCCCCCTTTTTTTTAAAACATTAATGTGAATAAGAAAACTGAGGGATAGGATAACAGGTGAGGTAGTGAAGCAACTGAACTATCTGTGGGTGAAGAAAACAACACCTCCCCAGAAACCCAGCCACTAGTACATAAGTCCACTCAATCAAATTAACCAATATGAGACAAAACAATTAAAAGAAATGTCATGAAGATAATGCACAACGTCAAAATCAGTAAAACATTCACAGTACTTTGACCCTTAGAAACGATGTGTACAAATTATTTTAGAAAAGTGGTGGTGTTATTCTCTAAATCCTAAACTGCGATGTGTCTACTGAAAAGTACATCTGAGGTGTAGGAAACTTGGGAAAATTTTAAAAATTTTCACCATGAATTTTCATGGAAATACTCATTATATACTGACAAAAATCCATACAAATATAAAGCAATATATCTAACTACAAATGAAATAAACTACTAGACTCTTGGTGCCCTTGATCAAATGCTGTAATAAACAGAAGACACCTTGGCTTCGGCTGTCACAGGATACTGTAGACGACTAACCCTAGACATGCCAGAAACAGTTACCCCAACCAATGCTGCATGACACACAAGCTAAACAGGCATTAAACCCTAAGAGGCCTGTAAACTAAAACCTGTGAAATAAAATGTTGCCAAATTCCATCCAGTCAGAACAGTGTACTACCTTCTATCCTGTGGGTAATTTCAGTAATTAATCAAAGCTAGAAAAGCACTGTCCTCACACTAGAGCAAAGAATACAAATCAATGGTGACAGCTATATACTCATCTACTTCACTTAGAATCAAGTACAGTACAAAAAAAAACTCACGTCAGCATCTTCATGTTTTCCACAACCCTGCAAGTATACTGGCTCCTTGTTGATTGTCAAGGTTGTTGAATTCCAGCCAACAGTACGAATTCCAACCTTTTGTGGGTACAAGTCCAGGTTACCTTCTGCATCAGAGACTGCTATCTGTGACAAGGAAAAACCATATCACTGTCAGCAATGGGATGTTACACCATACCTTACAGATGAAGGATATACAGTACAGTAAACTCTCAATTATCCGGTGTAATTTGGCCAAGGCCTACGCTGGTTAAAGCAAAATGCCGGATATTGCGTAGTACCCCCCATCGGCTCAATATTTGGCATTGTGCCGGATACTGCTTTATTATCCGTCTTAACACTTTCCCATGAGTAAAAGATTAAAATTAAGCATAAAATACAATATAGTATTGATAAAATACTGTAACAGAGTAATATAGCACTGGTTGGCTATTGTTTATAAGCCAGTTGATACACCTCAACACCAGATGTACAGAACCACAGGTTAACGGTATGTCCCGTTTCAGCACTGGATATTGCATAATTCACCAGATACTGCTTTAAAAGAGCTGAGCTTGCGGCGCCAGATACTGCGCTGGGTCAGATATTGTGACGAAGGATAACTGAGTGTTTACTGTATATGTAATGATGGATCACAAAGGGGGTGGAAGACTAAGAAAATGAAGTAAATAAACACCATGCCAAAAATGCCATTATACTGTACATAAATTGTATATACTGTATATCCATATATATCTATCTATCTATCTATCTACTATTTATCTATCTATCGATCTATCTATATACAGTATATATTTACATACCGTGCGTGACTCTACACTGAGTGACAAGCCAAATGGTTTCCTGTACACCAGGAAATCATTTCCTACGCTGGGTGGTAACCATATAACCAAATTTTAGTGCTTGGTGGTTTAGTGGGTAATTACGGCACTCCAACTGGACTGAGCTGGTGAAGGTTTATATCCACAAGGGGTGGTTGGGGTTTATTGCTCAAGTAATGCCACTCAGGAATGAGTGAGGCTGGTCGCTCTCATCTTAAATGTCAGGACCAACTTGCCTAGCCCCGGGCTCCTACGCTCCTCCTGGGGCATTGGATTGGGTGATGGATGGATGCATACATGCATTTCCCTTATCATCATCATCTAATCCTGGGTTGCCCCATGAGGAGTGTAGGAGCCCAGGGCTAGGCAAGGTGGTCCTGACATTTAAGATTCTGCTACTTACCAGACTAAATTAGGGTATGTGAAAGGAGAAATGAAAATGTTACAACAGATGAATGGCAATGCTACAAGAGAAGATAATGGGTGATGCCTATAAAACTGTCATTCCAGCTAAGAGGCTATTCTCTCTCAAAAGGGGGCTGGGGCTTGGAACTTCATACGGAGCACATTACACCAAGAAATGCAAAAATAAATAAAATCCCGTTTATACATGGCATACACAACACTGAAGTACAAATTACTGCTAAAAGACTTACCAATAATGTGTACAAGTAGCCTGGGTTTTCTGACATAAGGTAGGGCCACCATAAACTCGCATTTGCTACCATAATGGTGCCCTCACAACCCATAGCACTAGTAACAAGATCCCCATCATTATCCAACAGCTTGATAGAACATCCAACATCTCGCACTCGCCGGGGTCCAATCAATGTGGAGGCGTGCTGAACAGTGTACTTAATAATTCCTGCCAATATTTAACAGTAAAATTAATACTATGCAGTATATATCAGTGCAGACATGCAGTGATACACAATAACTTCAAGAGCACTCCTAGCAATGTCTTCAATAACATTTCAATGATCTGTGCTATAATTCAAGAGTAAAGTCACATACCAATAACATCATAACAAAATCAATGTAGCTATCACTGATGTTGTTGATCCAAGCTCATCAGACCAAGAACCATGTGGACTACAGGCTGATGCTGAATTTCTCTTGTAGTCCACCATCCCCTTTACAGGGTATAAGGAAATCTAAAGGACGTAACCATGAAGCTCTCCCATCAAATTTTATTGGTAGACACCAAGGAAAGGCATCCCTCACCATCAAGCAGTGTACTGCATAACCTACTAATGCTTCGAACAATCAGCTGCATATATGAAAATTACTAAAATTATCAAACATGGAACTGAAGACTCTACAGCATTAATAAATCTACCTTTGCACTGCACATGATTAGGCAGATGTACAGTGCATCCCTGCGTGTGAGGCCTGGGGGGGCTAGGTTTACATTGGAAGAGCTGCGGGGCAATAATAATAATCTAGTCTTTGGTTTCTCAAAAGTGTGAGTTCTTCCATGGGGAATTCACTAGCACCTGACACACATAATTGTACATTATTTTAATAATTAGGTGACGGCGCTCACCATCCACTCACTCACTGTAGTGCTCCTTTGGATGTCTGCCTTTTCCTCTCTTCCCTCCTTCCTCTTCTCTCTTTCTTTCCTTCATTCTTTCCTCTTCCTTCTGCCTACAGGTGAAGTTACACTCCCTCTTCTGTCTTTCTTTCCTTCACTCTTTCCTCTTCCTTCTGTCTATGGTTGACTCTACACTCAGTGACAAGCCAAATGGTTTCCCATACACCAGAAACCATTTGTTATGCTGAGTGGTAACCAGTTAACCAAATTATGGCAACTGGCGGTTTAGTGGATAATTAACGTGTTCCAGTCGGACTGAGCCTGTGTAGCAATTTATCCACAGGGTGGTTGGGGTTTACTGCTCGCATAATGCCACTCATGGATGAATGAGGTTGGTCACTCATCTTAAATGTCAGGACCAATTTGCCTATCCCTGGGCTCCTATGCTTCTCATGGGGCAGTACAGGATTGGATGATGGATGGGTATTTTTAATTAGTGTAAAAGAATTGTGACATCTCTCATATACAATACTCATGGGGCAGCACAGGATTGGATGATGGATGGATATTTTTAATTAGTGTAAAAGAATTGTGACATCTCTCATATACAATCTTCATCAGTAAAAAAATATGAAAGTGGGAATAATTAAACCCGATAATCATCCATCATAGTACTGTACCTCTCTCCAGGTCACAGCATTGTGAAAAAAGAAAGGCTTTCAGTTGTCACTGAAAGGATTCAACAGAAGAGCATTGTCTCATGGACAATGGCAATCCATTATATAATCTAGGGGCTTTATACACAAAAGAACGATCAGAGAAAGATGACTGGTGAATGGCTCCAGGATCATCAGGGAAATAATCGCTGAATCGGTGGCGAAAGGAAACCAGCCTATTGTGATTATGTAAATGAGTGCGTGAGTGGTGGTCCCATCAGACATTAGTTAAAAAAAAACGCGGGTTTCGGGATAGAGAGAGCAAGATACAGTAGAATAGAAAAGTTTCGATATGGTTGTATCATGGCGGAAAGCGACGGCGGTTTGTTTACATCTGGCGAAAGGGAATTTGTGGGCTTTTCTGACGAAGATGCGAGAAATGGAAGTACCAAACTCAATCAAACAAGAGTAGCAGGAGTAGAAAAAACGGCGGAGAGGAATGTCCAGGAATTGAAGAAGGTATGGGTAGTAATTAGAGAGCTGCAGGAGAGGACCTTACAACAGGAGAGAGAGATCAAAGTTTTACAGAACAAGCTGGAAAAAGTTTACACACGCAGTGCGGAACAAGAAAGAGAAGTTACGGAATTAAAAGTGAGTAATGAATCTACCACAAATGAAATAGAACAGCTCAAGAGGGAAAACAAGAGGTTGGAAGAAGAAAGAGACAGAATGAAAAGTAAATTAGATGAGTATGATTCAAAATCAAGGATGCAAGATGAACATACTAAGGAAATCAAGGAGCAACAAAAGGGGAGGAAGAAAATTCAGGAGGAAGGGAAAGTAAATTTGAAAGAGATTATAGAACAACAAAGCAAGGAAAAGGTGGAGAAGGAAGTGGTTAGGGTACTGAAAAGTAGAGAATCTTTAGTCAGGGATGTAGCAGACAAGAAAATATGTGTAATTATTTTAGGAGTAAAAGAAAAGCGTATCATGATAAGATCTGAAAGAGAAAGAGAAGAACTGAGTAAAGTTAAAGAAATAATATCAGTAGTCATGGAGGGTAACAATGAAGCCCAAGAAGAGATTGAAGAAGTGTTTAGGTTAGGTAAGTATGAGGAAGGAGGGGCGAGGCCATTGAAGGTGAAGTTTAAGTCCCAGACAGTAGTAAATGAAACCATGAACAGGACATGGAAATTGGCAGACAAAGAGGGGTTTGAAAAAGTTTGGTTAAGGAGAGATGCAAATGAGCAAGAAAGAGCTAAAATAAAGGAGTTAGTAAAGGAAGCCAAGGCAAAAAACGAACAGAGAACGGAGAAGGAGACGACAGTGTTTTATTGGAGAGTTATGGACCAGAAATTGAGGAAGTGATACCGACGGAGAGGAGGAGAAAAGATGGTATAAGTAATAACGAAAAAAGTTTGAAAGTGGCGTACACTAATGCTGATGGATTAATATCAGCAATGTTAGAAATCAACGATTTCTTGAGGATACAAGAACCTATGTTATGTGCTTTGTAGAGACCAAGTTAAGGGAGAATATTGATATCCATATGGGAGATGGCAAATACAAATTGTGGAGAAGAGACAGAAAAGATAAAATGGGAGGAGGAGTGATTATAGCAGTGAAGAACAACTTAAATGTAGATTCTGTGGAAATGGGAGAGGGTAGGGCTGAAGTGATAAACATGAAATTAGAAACTGGAGAGAACTGTAAGAGAGATATAGCAGTAGTATATGTTCCACCTAAGACAAGAGCATGGATTGATGATGAATACCAGGAGATGTTGTCAGACATGGTTAGTTATCTACAGAAAGTGATTGAGAAAAGCAGCAATATAATTCTAATGGGTGATTTTAATTGTAAAGAGGTGAACTGGGAGGAATGGGACTCAGGAGGTGATGAAGATTCGTGGGGCACTATATTGTTAAACATTGTGATGAATAATGTAATGACACAGTGGGTCAAAGAAGAGACATGATTCTGAGGTGATGACACCCCAGCAAGATTAGATTTACTGCTAACCAAAGAACCTGACATAACTGAACCCTTGAAATATCTGTGTCCTATAGGAAAAAGTGATCACATGGTCACTGAGTTCCAGATGATAATAGGGAACGTGGTGCCAAGAGACGAGCTCCATAGGCTGGGAAGATACAACTTTGGGAAAGCAAACTTTACAGAAATGAGAAAATTTTTTGAAAATGCAGATTGGAGAAAATTCAGAGAAACAAGAGAGATTCAGAGGAAGTGGGATATCTTTCTAGACCTCTATAATTCAGGAGTGGAACAATATGTTCCAAGAGTAAGTGGGAAAGAATACAGGAAAAAGGAGTGGTTTAATAGAAGGTGTATGACAGAGAAAAAAGAGAGGGACATGGCATGGAACAAATGGAGAAAGAGAGGTAATAACAGAACAAAGGAAGAATATAAAAGAACTAGAAATGAATTTACAAGAATTCGTAGAGAGGAAGAAAGGAACTTTGAAAAAGGTATAATTGACAAATGTAAGGATGAACCCAAATAGTTTTATAGATTTGTTAATGGCAAATTGAAACAAAAGGAAGGAATCACCAAACTGAAAGTAGAAGGAGAGGTCTACAATGATGTGGCAATACAAGCTGAAATAATGAACAAACGTTTCCAATCAGTTTTTACTAATGAAGGGGAGTTTGTGGAGAGGAGGGAGTGACTAGGAATGTGGTGATAAAAGATATAAAAGTGGAAGTGCAGGAAGTGTACAAATTACTGGAAACTCAAGATGTAAGAAAAGCCCCAGGACCAGATGGAATTTCAAATTGGGTACTGAAGGAATGCAGAGACCACCTGGCAGACAAGATTCACAGTTTAATTGTGTGTTCGCTGGAAGAAGGGAAAGTGCCTCGGGAATGGAAGAGAGCAAATGTGGTACCAATTTACAAGGGAGAAAACAAGGAAGAACCCCAGAACTATAGATCAGTGTCCCTAACCAGCATGGTTGCAAAATTGTGCGAGAAGATTCTGAAAGATAGGTGGATAAAATATCTGGAAGAGATGAATATTTTGACTGAAAGTCAATTTGGATTTAGAAGTGGAAGGTCATGTGTTTCCAACTTGTTGAGCTTTTACTCAAGAGCGATTGATGTGCTACAGGAGAGAGACGGTTGGGTGGATTGTGTATATTTAGATTTGGAGAAGGCCTTTGACAAGGTACCCCATAAGAGACTAATGTGGAAATTAGAGCATATAGGAGGACTGAAGGGTAACCTCCTGGAATGGATGAGAGACTTTTTGAGAGACAGACAAATGAGGACAGTAATAAAGGACAGGATGTCTGGATGGAGAGAAGTAACAAGTGGTGTCCCACAGGGCTCAGTGTTGGCGCCAGTAATGTTCCTGATTTACGTAAATGATATGGTAGATGGAGTGAACAGTTATGCGAGTCTGTTTCCTGATGACACAAAGATCTTGAGGAAGGTAGAGGTTGAAGGGGACTGTAAAATGCTGCAGGAGGATCTGGATAGGATACATGACTGGAGCCAGATGTGGGAAATGAAATTCAATGCAAAAAAATGTAAAATATTGGAAATGGGTAAAAGCACCAAGAGACCATCACTGAATTATATGATGGGTAATAAACCAATCACAAAAGTGAGAGAAAAGAAAGATTTAGGAGTGCTGGTCCAGGATAGTTTGTCACCTGAAAAACACATCTACAAGATAGTTAGAGAGACATATAAAATCTTGACCAACATAAGAGTTGCATTTCATTACATGAATGATGAGATGATGAAAAAACTGATAGTGGCCATGATCCACCCCAGGTTAGAATATGCAGCAGTAGTGTGGTCCCCACACAAAAAGAAAGATATAAACAAGATTGAGAGAATACAAAGAACAGCAACCAAGATGCTCCCCAGTCTGGCAGATCTGTCATATAGTGAGAGGCTAGAAAGGCTGGATTTGCCATCCTTAGAGGAAAGGAGAGAGAGGGGTGACATGATTGCAGTGTTCAGGACCATGATGGGAGTAGATAAAATTGATAGAGAAGATCTGTTTTTATTGAATAAGAGAGTAACAAGAGGACATAGTCTGAAACTGAAGAAGCCACGCTGCTTGAAGGACATCAAGAAATACAGTTTTCCGTATAGAGGCACAGACCTGTGGAATAGACTGGACAAAGAGATCGTCCAGTCTAAAAACTTAAACGAGTTTAAAGCAAAATTTGATTTATTGAGAAACAGAGACGGGACCCCACGAGCGTAGCTCATTTCCTGTATATCACAATTAGGTAAATACAATTAGGTAAATACTACCTAACATCACACCTCAGTGTGCTGATGGGAGTTTTAACAATTCGGCAAGATACTTTGGTTCACCAAACTTAAGAACCTTGAATGTAATAAAACACAGTTTAAATTCAGTTCTAGCCTTTACAGATAACCACTGCAGCTCAATTAGGAATGGGGTAGTTGAGATTCTCGGGGGGAGACCAGAGATAAGCCATGCTGCCCTGTTCAAAACGGACTGAATTTTTGTTAGTATTCTATGCTCCTCTGTGGGGCGACATAGGACTGGATAATGAATGAATGAATGAAAAATATTATCTGGAGGACCAATCCACAGTGAATTATGATAATCAATATGAGACAAGACCACTGCATGGACCAGAGTTAAATGGCAATGTCTGTTCAGGAATTTTCTCACAGTACAGATTTCTGATGTGCAAGTTACACCCTCTGACAACATGATTAATACAGTATGTTCTTTGTAATTTGTACTGATGTGATGAAGAGAAGTAGATTGAAATGGTTTGGGCATGTGGAGAGGATGGGGGATGATAACTGGGGACAGAAAGTGAGAAGTGTTCATGTTAGTGGTAGGGTCACGAGAGACAGACCAAGAAAGACGTGGGATGAGGTTAATGAGTATGAACTCAAGGATAAGGGACTGAATAGGGAAGCTGCCAGAGATCGCGCAGCATGGAGTGCCGCCATAAGGTGAGTGGTAGGGTCATGAGAGGTAGAATGAGAAAGACTTGGGATGAGGTTAATGAGTATGACCTCAGGGATAAGGGACTGAATAGGGAAGCTGCAAGAGATCGAGCAGCATGGCGTGCTGCCATAAGGTGACCAAGGCCGATGCATGCAAGCATGTTGGAGCCTTCAAATATGAAACAAAACACAACAAAACAAAACATTTGCATTTGAAAATACTGTACTGACTTTCATGCTGGGGCAGTTTCATTCAGGACAGGTGTAATGACATTACAAGAGGTATTTACAGACATCATGCGAGGTATTATGGTGCATCGGTAAAATCTGTTTTATGGAAATTCAAATAATCAAACTGTTTCCTGTCTCAGTCTGGGATCAAATTCACATCCTCCTCAAAACCACCCTTCATAATGAATTCTACCTGACACTCCTCTGTCCCACTTCATCATCATCATCATATGCTTCAGTACACAGGAAGGCCTTGTGACCTTATCTTACCCATGTTTTGTGCATTAGACTTAAATATCTGAGACTCTTTGCTATTCTCTTATCTTCCACTGGCAGACTGATTACACTGACTGTTAGGTACCATTATATTTGTGAATGTGAGAGGTGTTTTCTCACCCAATATTGGTTCAGTCATTCTCTGTTGCCACAGATCAGTTCCTCCCCCTGGTACATGGGGAAAAATGGAAGGAGGGAGGGGGAAGGAAAATCATATCCATGTGAAACATGACACTAACAAGTTTCAATTATTGTACATTAAGCCCCTTATAGTATCTTCAAATACTGCATTATCACAACCGTTTCAGCTCAACTTGGTGCTGGTCAAAGCACCAGCCACTCAATATCCTTGAGTCACATTACTGTCTACTGTCCTTCCTTTACACATATAAATCTCTTTTATACTACTGCCTGGTGGTCACGTGGTACAACACATCACTCCAAATACTTGAGCTACACATCCCTTTGTTTCTCCATACACTCATGGCTTACCAGAGATGCTGATCACTGCCTTACCTTCTCTACCATCAGTCATGTATTAATATCTGATCCATACATCCCCTTACAACTCCTGAAACACCTTGCTTGTGACTCACCCAATATTCTGATCACTGCCTTGCCTTCTCTTTTACTAGTCTTTTTTTTTTTTTTCTAAAACACTTACCAGACTTATTTTGAAATAATTTTTCCCCTACTTCAGTTAATTTTACTCCACTGGTACAATACCCAACCAGACTTTGACATACAGTATCTTCCATGAATGGTTCCCTCTACTCTCTTTACATTTTACCATTTCTGTAGTGTATATATGGTACTTCATCAACTTTCAATTACTTTCCATTTTTTAAGCTTTTTATAGCTAATTTCACTTCCACCACTGTCATAAAAGAAACAACTCATTAACTTTCACCTAACTCATTCCAATTTCAATTCTTCAATACATATTCTATATCCATATCTCACACCAGATACAGCTACAGTACAATTTTCACAACATGCATCACAGACAATTTTATTCTTCCCATTCATCCATCCATGCACTTACCATCTGTCCCTTCAATATCAGTAGTAATTAAGATGTCATCAACATATGTCTGAGGAGTGGTGTAGATGTAGACTTGTCGGTGCAGGCCAGCGTAATTAGTGAAGTCAGAGCTGTAGGTCTGATAGAAGTAGCCTGGAGGGTACCTGGGAACACAATAAAACAATATGAAGCACCCTGGCTAATAGCAGTTGTTAATGACAGTTCCATGAACTTTTCACTCCACCAAGCACCTATGTGTTCATGAACTCCACATTGCACATACGATCATGAGCTCCACATATTACATATAAGCTCCAAACAGCACATATGAGCATTTCATTCCACACTTATTCCACAAAGCACACATTACTGGATTTAATGGGTGCATGTGTTATAAAATATGGTAGTTATAGATGCTGAGGAAGCCTAAGATGTAACAAAGAACTGAAATGGATGGATGAAGTTATATGAGAAGTTATTTTTTCTTTTTTTGAGAGCCAACAGAATCATTACTATTTTATGGGTACTATGATGCACATTTTTGAGTGACGTTTGGCCTGGGAATTGGAATAAAGAATTTTGAAAGCCTGAATGATGGGTGAGTGAATGTGTATCCCACATTGCTCAGCCATACTGGGGGTAGCTCTCCAACATTTGTGCTTTCTTGTTCCTTTTTCTGGATCATTCCCTCACCATGCAGTATTAATAAGAAGTGGGAGGACGATGATGATTAATACAAACTTAACATTATAGAAATAATAAATAAATGCTAATGTATTTTACTAGTCAAAGTAAACAGTAAAAAAATACAAAGATAAAATTATTCAAATGATAAAAAACAGACTTCTGCCTAACCAAACATGTGAAGTACCCTAGTTGGAGCTTGTGCTTGACTACTTTGTTTCGTGGACTTAAGTAATGCCACTACCGTATTGTTCTGTGCGCCCTCTCAGTGCAATGTAGGAAGAAACTCTCAGGTACAACCTGATAATCCAGATGCCTCAAAACTTGCTTGATAGCTATGAGTGAAAAACAGCTTTCTGGCTATGCAATAAGCTGTTTTCTTAGTCTGTGCTCTCTTCATCTGGAGGCAGCCTAGGAAGAGCACCCAAATCAGGTGGGACAGCAAAGTGAGGAGGTGCCAAACGTCGGGCACCTGTGGAGAGAGAGGGTTGAGATTTGTTTCTCTGGTGTGCTGATTGTGGCAGAATGGACATCAGTCTACTATGCAGGGTTCATCTCATCAACACCAATGTGGTCTGACTTAACTCTTTTATTCCTGTGTTTTAATTCTTGATGCGTTCTTGCTGCCTCCAAACTATTTTATTCATTTTAGGATAGTCTTGTGGTGAAGGAGTTAATGAAGGCTATTCACATGGTGCTGCGTTGCTTGCTGATGATTACAGATCTTTGCAGACTGCTGCATAGTTCTGTAAATGTCTATAAGCACTATGACTCTAATGTAAATATGGAAAAGAGTAAAGTGATAATGTTGAAAGAAGGTGACTCTGTGTGATGTGCTGCTGAATGGAAAGACCTCAGTGCAGTAATAAAGAAGAAGTACATGTGAGTGATAGAGTGAACTGGAGGCGTTTTGTCTGCGGCCACCCTCTGCGGTATTAGGGTGTCGGGCTATAGACAGAAATACTGTACAGATGGACATGTGCCAACAAAATGAAGAAAAGTGGCATACAGATGGAAGGTGGCTGGTGCCATTAAGACTGATATGAAACAGAAGTCTGAGTGCAGAAGTTGCAAGTGGTTTACCTGATGGTGTGTTGGTGCAAACATTACAATATGGGAGTGAATATGGTTTAGGTGCAACATGAATGCATTAACCCGCCGAGTCCCACCGACGTACGATGCATGTTGCTACTTTTTTCTGTGGACAGACCCAATAACATGCATCGTACGTCATTCAATTGCAAGGCCCATTGTGTGCACATTCTTCAACATTCGTGGGTGATTTTTGGTAGGCATTTGTGGAAGACCTTCCTCTACCTGCTGTCAAGTGGGGATACTGCCTGGCCCCACCTAACTCCCCCTTCCCCCCCTCCCCCCCACACTGGGCAATTCACCTGTTAGCAGTAACCTGGCCAGTAAAGGTATGTTGCCCCACGGTCTCCAACAACGAAATTCATGGTGAAAGTGATTCCTGAGGTGAAGGACATAGAAACAAAGAAGCTAGAGGTAGAAACAAACAGAAGTGATGAGGTGGTAAAGTTGTAAAGGAAGGTATTGGGGTTTTGGGTGAGTGAACAATGCTTATAAATGCCTATATTATTATGTGAAAACCAATATAGACTTGTACTACACATAAATTTGTACCAAATAAATGAAATAAATATGTAATTTAAAGTGGCTTGAATTAGTTAACCCTTCCATAGTTCGTTTTCTTTAGCCAGGTACCCTGAAAAAGAAGGAAAACATAAGGTTGAATGACACCTGTATCAATATTTCTAACCTCAGGATAGCGATTTCTCTATGAATTTTCGATGTTTCTCACCCAAAACGAAGGTTTCAGCCAAAAAACAAAAAGTCGAAAATCGGTCGGGACCAGGGGGTAGGCTGGGTAAAAAACCGGTCGGGGCTGGATGAGTTAAGTTAGGAGTAAGAGCTGTAGAAACTTGACTTAAGGAATGTGTAGGTGAGTTGTGGAGAATGATTAGGACAAAAACAGTGATTCATGAAACATGTATATTAAATCAACATCATCATCATCATCATCATCTAAGTCTGTTATTTACTACAAGCATGCGCTTAGACAGTACAGTATGGTCATACAGAGAGAGTGAATATAAACATGCAGAAAAAAGTATATATGAGCAAGTCTGAAAGGAGGATCAGGCAATGCCAGTCACGAAGTGGGAGGATAACTGAACAGAAAGCAAGGTAGCATATGGAAGCTGATGAAGCCAGTGAAATGACAAGGAACTGAAAAGGGTAAATGAAGTACAGTACATAAAGATAAGCACAAAACAGTTTGGCACATCTTCAGTTTCACAGTTGACAGCATTACTATCTGACAGATTTACATAAATACATTCATAAGGGGAATAAAATGTGCAGATACTTAGGTCTGTTAGGTGGAGCCAGGAGTATTAAGGCTTGAATCATGAGTAGATGACTGGAAGACTGC
>JAGKTI010020112.1:0-16558 GCA_018397915.1 Birgus latro | reverse complement strand
CTCTCAACTCTTCCATTGTAAACCCAGTCCCCCCAGGCCTTGCACACTCAGACACATCGCACATCCACCTATTCATTGTCATTTCTGTACATTTAAGCCTGCGAATATTCTCTTCCTTTACTCTCCAGGTCTCACTACCATACAGCATCACACTCCTAACATATGCTGCATACAAAGACCCCTTAGCACGTAAGGAGAGTCCTCTCAATGTCAGGAGAGGCAACAGCTCCCTGAACATCTTCCAACCACTTCTCACCCTAGCAACCGAGCTAGCTCCAACCCCACTTCCGGCACATAACATGTCTCCCAAATAACAAAACTCTTCCACACACAGTTCAAACCTTTCACGCCTAACAATCTCCACCTGCTCTCCCCGACACGTCGCACACATAAAATCAGCATTATCTCGCAGTCTACCTCTAATACCACTACATCTCTTGTGCACCTGTTTATCGCAAACACTGCACAAGATGGAATTACTTCTCTCACTTTTATGGCAAACTGCACATGGCCACTTTCCCTCTCCTCTCATTGTACTGCCATCAACCCTAGATATATCACTTTTGTTTTATCTGCATTTACCCTTAAGCCCTTGTGCCCTATACCATCTCTCCATTTCTTAAATCTTTCCTCCGTGTCCTTTTCATTCCCTGCAATCAAGACCAAATCATCAGCATACAACATCTCCCATGGGAGTCCATTTCTGAAGTCACGTGAGAGGGCTTCAAGTACCATGATAAACAACAAGGGACTCAAAACTGACCCCTGATGCACACCAACATTCATGGAAAACTCATCACTCAAAGCTCCAAAAAAAAAAAAAAAAAAAAAAAAACCCACGTACATGGCCATAACCACCCTAACCAGCCACTCTTCCAACCCTAGCTTTCTCATTGCCCACTTCACCACCTCTCTAGGGACTCTGTCAAATGCCTCTTCCAAATCAACAAAAACAAAATACAATTCCCTTTTCTCCAATATATTTTTCCTGAAGCTGTCAAACAATGAATATGGCATCAGTGGTCCCCCTGCCTGGCATAAACCCAAACTGCATCTCATCAATATTCACTCTTTCTCTAATCATACCTTCTAGATCTCTCTCCATTACTAATCATATTTATCAAGTCTGTAGCTAATCTCAATCCTATACCTCCTGAGGCCTTCAACATTTCAGCAGTCAACCCACACACACCTGCTGCCTTCCCCACCTGCATCCTGCCTATTGCCCTGCCCACAGTAGCTGCATCAATCAAAGGCCATGGACCAAAAACTGGATCCACCGACTTCAAACTTTCAGTCCCAGTCAAACTCATCCAACAATTGGGTATAATACCCTCTCCATGTGTCTTCATTATCCTCACTGTTCACCACTACCCTTCCTTCACCATTCTTCACACACTGCTCACCTCTGATATCCCTGCTTTCCTTCTTCATCTGATTTGTCACCTTAAATATCATATTACTGTATACTGCACTGAAAGCCCCATTTTCAGCGTTCAGCTATATTATTTACCTTAACTGACCCAGACCTTCATTTTGCTGTTTATTTCATGTGGGGCAGTGGGGGGAAACACGAAAAATACTATAGCTCTACATACTTCCCATAGCACTTCATGACTAGTATAATTCTTGTGCTAATCTTTTTTTTACACTGCTGCATTAAAGATAAAGATATGGTAATATTAGGCCAGATTAATGTTTGGGAGTGTGAAAAGGATGAGGATTACCTGCGTACAGAAGGCAAGAAATAAGAATGTTGGAGGGTAGGGTTGTGAGAGGCTGACTGAAAGAGACCTGGGATGAAGTCATAGAGCGTGGCCTCAGGGATACGGGACAAAAAAGGGAGGTTGCTGGAGAGTGAGCAGTATGGAAAGCCGCCATTAGATGACCAAGGCAGACACATGAAAGCATGTTGGAGCCTTTATAAATGATATGATACGATTGGGGTATGTACCAGTTTAGCATTACTTAACAGGGTACAACTCTGAAGATGGAGAGATGACAATTTTACACCAGATTAGTGCAAAAGTCTATCCACAGCCAGACTCCTTAATCCCCCAAGGGGTGGCCACAAACAAACTGCCCCGAAGTCACCCGGTCTCCGGTCATTACACTGCCCTTCCCCCAACTTAAAACATCCCTCGCTTGTATACCTCTCCACTCCATCACTCCTTCTCATCCTCTGTCTCCTACTTCTCCCCTCATGTCACACACACTCTTCTCATTAGTCCTTCACTTTCCACCTTCTCCACATGGCCAAACCACATCAAACTATTTCTCTTAATGCTTTCCATCACATCCACATCCACACCACAACACTCCCTCACTTCCTATCTGCTCTGTCTTCCTTGTAAAAAAAAATATACACTACTGGACAATGAATATATGATAACAGGCAATAAAAATACAAGGGGTTATAAAGATCGAAGAACAGAAGTCACTTTTTAGTAGTCAGTACCTAGTTACCTAATGACACTGCACAAATAAAACAGGAAGACAAGCATGGATAAAAAGTAGCATCATGAAAACTATCTACCTATAGCCTGACTCCTTCATCCTGTATGGGGTGGCCATGAACAAATCACCTTCATGTCACTCTGTCCCCTACCATTTTACTGCCCTCCCCCCAGCTCACTCTCCCCTCTCTCTTATACCTCTCCACTCCATGAAAACACTATGAACATTTTTGAGCTAGCATGCACCAGTCCACTAAAAACTGTGCCTACAAGATAATCTTATTTAACCTCTTCGTTTCATTTTTCGTTTCGTTTTTGAAGGTTCCAACATGTCGGCCTTGGTCACCTAATGGTGGCTCTCCATACTGCTCTATCTTTGGCAGCCTCCCTGTTCAGTCCCTTAACCCTTAAGTCACACTTAATGACCTCGTCCCATGTCTTCTCGGTCTACCCTTCCCAACCCCTCCCCCAATATTAACACTTCTCACCCTCTGTACCCAATTATCATCCCCCATCCTCTCCACATGTCCAAACCACCTCAGCCTACCTCTCCTCATCACAACACCAATACACTCCAGTCCCATCCTACCTCTCAACTCTTCCATCGTAAACCCAGCCCCCCCAGGCCTTGAAAGCAGGGACACACTGCACATCCACCTAATCACTGTCATTTCTGTACATTTAAACCTGCAATTATCGTCTTCCTTTACTGCCCAGGTCTCACTACCATACACCATCACACTCCTAACAAATGCTGCGTACAAAGACCCCCTTAGCATGTAAGGAGAGTCCCCTCAATGTCAGGAGAGGCAACAGCTCCCTGAACTTCTTCCAACCACTTCTCACCCTAGCAACCGAGCTAACTCCAGCCCCACCTCCGGCACATAACATGTCTCCCAAATAACAAAACTCCTCCACACACTCAAGAGACTCACCAGCAAGTTCAATCCTTTCACGCCTAACAATCTCCACCTGCTCTCCCCGACACGCCGCACACATGAAATCAGCATTATCTCGCAGTCTACCTCTAATACCACTACATCTCTTGTGCACCCATTTATCACAAACACTACACAAGATAGAATTACTTCCCACACCCTTGTGGCAAACTGCACATGGTCACTCTCCCTCTCCTCTGATTGTACTGCCACCAACCCTAGATATCACTTTTGTTTTATCTGCATTTACCCTTAAGCCTTTGTGCCCAATACCATCTCTCCAATTCTTAAATCTTTCCTCCGCCTCCTTTTCATTCTCATTCAAATTAATTATATATTTTGTAATTTATTCTTGCTACCACTACACATTGTGGTAGATGGTGGTAACCATCATCCACTCACTTGATGCACTGCTGCCTACTTCTTCCTTTATCTTTCATCATTCTTTTTTTGTGTCTGTCCTCCTGTCTTCCTGCTTCTCACCATCATCCTTCCTATGCTGTGCTGCCTACTTCCTCCACCTTTATCATTCTTTTTCTGTGTCTGTCATCCTCTCTTCCTATTTCTCACCATCATCCACTCACTTGATGTGGTGCTCCCTCCTTCTTCCTTCACCTTTATCATTCTTTTTCTGTGTCTGTCCTCCTCTCTTCATATTTCTCCCATCTTTTCTGTCACTTTTTATTACTTCCCTTTCCTTTCTAGGTGGCTTTACATTGAGTGAGAAGCCTAATGGTTTCCTTTAAGCCAGGAAACCATTTACAACACTGGGTGGTAACCATATAACCAACCCATATGTGATCCCTACATGTCAACAAGTGCGTTGACAGAGGGTTAGTGCCCCTACCCGTAGAAAAACTAATTCAAACACAATCAGCCACCCCTTATGGAATTATGAAGTCTGGCTATAGATGGAAAGATAGACAACACTATACTATCTATCTATCTATTGCCAGACGCCTCAATCCCCCACGGGGTGGCCACAAACAAATCGCCTCACTATACACTATTACTAAAATTAGGAAGGATATCAAGTACTAAAGGAGTCAGGGAAAAGTGTAAAGGCATCAGAGAAGGCCATATCTAATCACTCCATTTGGAAAGCTCCTAAGCTGAACCAAAATTGCCTAAGTACCAAGAATAAAATGAGAAATAGATCATCAGTCAAGGGGTCAAAAATACAGGCAGGTCACATCACAGAAACATCCACCAAACAAGAATCCTATGATATGAGAAATTGAGATCCAAAATTGGTCATGCCAGCAGGGTCAGTTAAGCGAATCCTATTTTTCCCCTTAAGTTATGTTCTCCATTATACAAGTTTTGTGATTCCCTTTTTCTCAATCCGACAATCCGATATACGGTACAAGTATCCACTATCCGAGCAATCCATTAACATATCCCACTCATAACGGCACCCACATGTATTTGGAAAATAGCCCCTTATGGTCTGTATCTATAGGCAGATGCCTTAATCCCATACGGGGTGGCCACAAACAAATCACCAAATCTCCTCCGTGTCACCCTGTCCCCCAGCTTTTCACTGCCCTCCCCTCCAGTTTGCACCCCCCCTCTCTCATATCCCTCTCCACTCCATCCCTCCATCTCATCCTGAGTCTCTCCCTTTCTCTTCCACTCCTACACCTCCACCTCACATACACTCTCCTCATTAGTCTCTCGCTCTCCATCCTCTCCATGTGGCCAAACCCTCTCAGTGTATTTCTCCTACTGCTTTCTATTACATCCACATCCACACACCTTCACTTCCTTACTCGTCAGTCTCTCTCTCTGTGTAACTCCACATGCTCTTCTCTGATAACTCATTTCCACTGCTCTCACTCTTTGACCTGGTGTCCTTCTAACAAGGGCCAAGCTTCACTATCATGTAGAGACTTTCTAACTTCCATACTCACTTCCTTATTTCTCATCATTGCTTTCAAGGAACCAGCAACTTTTTCTCTTTGTTGTACCCTTTCAAGCACTTCAGCCTCCAAACTTCCAACCTTACTCATCACACTACCCAAATACTTAAATGCATTCACATTTCTCAATCTCTCCTCATATAACTTCACTCTACATTCAGTGGCTTCATTTCTCTCAAAGACCATAGCTTTACTCTTCCCTACATTCACCACTAGATTTAGCTTCTTACATATCCTCCCAAACTCCTCCATCAAGCCTTGCAGCTCCCCTTCCTCTTCACTTAACAATACTGTACAGTATCATCTGCAAACAAACAGTACAGGGCGTTTCCAAACCCTGCCCTCTCTCACTATGGCTGCTCCAATATCCACTGCTCTACACTGTATCTCTTTTATAACCCCATTCATATACAGACTGAACAACCATGGAGTCATAACACATCCCTTATGGTCACTACAGCAAACAAAACCGTATTCTTATTTCATATCAACCCTTAACTCAAGAAAATTATATGTCTGTATCTACCTGCTGCCAGACTCGTTTCTCCCCCTCCCCAAAAAAAAAAACACACACACACACACCAAGGGAAATTCTTGCTAATACTAAACATTCATTTTACAGAGAGAAATTGTTGGCATTATGAAATTTTATATTCAAAATTTTAAACCAACTGTATAATCTAACTTGGCCAACGTTTTTGTCCTTTTGTTAATTTTTTCAAAAAGTTCAGCAACAGAAAAAGACAATGCTTCAAATATTTGTACTTTCCACAGCACTTCTTTGTGACTAGCACCATAGTCAAGTGTTAATCTACAGTTACAACTCAGTACTGAGAGATGGTAGTTTTAGGCCAAATTTGTGCAAAAGGGGTATAGTGAATATAAATATAATCCCAAATCATGTGTTAAAGATCAGTATATGAGAGAGGAGGGTGTAAGTTGGGTGGAGGACGGCGAAATGGCAGGGTAACATGGAGGTGATATGTTTGTGACCACTCCTTAATCAGGGTAACATGAGAATTACAAACGAAAAAAATAATGACCCAAATGAACAAACAAAATCACAGGGGTCGGGGATCAGGGGTAAATTAAACCAAATGGGGTAGATCGAAATATTTTGGGTGATAATGTGCCCGGTATTTTGCCGATTTTTCACATAAATGATGTACAGTAAGTTTTCGTGAACAAGATATAAAACCATGTATCATGTATACCATAGCACATGCATTTTTTTTTACTTTTTTACAATGAAATCTGGGAGTAATTTCATTTTACTCGAGTTTTTGGGTAATACTCCAAAAAGTTCCTCGCCCCTTGCATGAGAAAATCTAGGGTTTTCGGAGTAACGTGAATTCACTAGACAACTTTAGTTCAGAAAAAGCGCTTGGCAACTGAAGACGCTAAACAAGCGGATCGTAAAATAAACAAAACTTGCATAAACAAAAGCAAATAACTGACAGGACTCCACCACACTCACTCGTATAACAGAGAAAACAGTAGCAAATCAAGGCACTAAATAAGAAAACACAAAACAAGCACTGAAAGAAATAAAACAAATTCAAACAAACAAATCAAGCAGTAGGCTACTCACGTGACCGTCGCCAGGGTGGGAATGAGGAACTGGTGATTCGAAGGGACGAGAAAGCTTTGAACACTAGGCGGGGAGGCTTGTTTCGCCGACTCGCATTCCAAAGAGGTCGAAGCACTTGTTTCTTGGCGACTCATTCTTGCTTTTTATACTCGTACATTCTTCTTTATTATTCTAATGTTGATATAGTTTGTCTTATATGAGGATAATGATATGTAATAAGACAAACTAATAAGATTCACATTCTATAGGGTTCGGCAATTTAGTTTGATTTTTACGCCTTCATTTTACTTTCTGTGCTTTTTAGTAGCGATATAGTTTGTGTTATTAATATTTATGAGGATGGTAATGTAGAATGCGGAAAATAAATCGCTATGACGTAAGAGTTACGATACATGCAAGAAGGGAAGACCCACATTAGGTTCGTTTGAAGCACCCCATCCACAGCAACTTATTTTGCATTTCACACCTTCACATTCCCTCGTATATAATATTTACAAGGTTTTAAAATATCTACAAGTTTTTTTAAATAGACATAATTGGTATTATTAACAGACATGAGAATACTGGAGTGTGATGTATACATAAATAATTCGGAAAGGAAGAGGTTTACTTACCTGGTTCGTTACCCCATTACAATTTAACAGTATGGCTCTGTAGGAATCTGCTTTTCAAGAAATACGGCAGCCCATACCAGCCCCATATCCAACACACATATAATCAGAACACACAAAAGAGTAGGGGCTGAGTTTTGTTCCATATGGAGGGTAGTTACACTGCTAGAAGGACTTCGAATTATGAATCATAGTTATTCAATATAATCGAACAAAATGTGACCTAGTCTAGAAGGACTTCGAATTATGAATCATAGTTATTCAATATAATCGAACAAAATGTGACCTAGTGAGTGGAGGGACTTTGTAAATGATACCACCGAGTCAGCCTCAATACCATGGCATCAACTTCCTTTTATTCTGGATACCATTAGAGGATTATATTAAGTTTAGGATGATATTCTTCATAATCAAGGGGTTAAAAATCATATCTAGTTACTCAACCACTATAATTATATTTTTTACTCTAACAATAGGTGACTATGAAGCTTGGAAATTGTCTAATGAATGGGATATGACCCCTGGCTGCATTCTTGCTGCCCCCAGATTATTATTATCATTAGTAATATCATTCATTTATTATTATTATTATTATTATTATTATGAGCAGCAGCAGCAGCAGCATTAGTAATTTTTATTACAATATTATTATTAAGATATTATATATTATAATTATTACGATATTATTATTGTTATTATTACGGTATTATCATTATATCATTAGCAATATCATTATCATTTTCGTTATCATTAGTTCATTAGTAATATTACCATTTTAATTATCATTATTATTATAACTGACAACTATATATCGCTTACTTCAACCTGGCCCAGATTTTCGTCCTTTAGATTATTTGTCGTTGCTCATTCTCTAAAAAATACTACCTCTTTATTCTCTGCATAGCACTTCCTCGTGACTAGTACTATATTCTAGAGTTAAAGCTAAGTATGCACAGTGGATAAATGGCAATTTCTGCCCAAGTCAGAATATTGTACGGCAGTGAAGGTGTTGATGAAGACTACAGCTCCCTAACAACACCTGCATTAGCGATTAATTTCCCAAACCACCCAGTAATATCCCCTGGTACTAATGAAATGGTGGAGGATAGGGTGACTTGGAGGCGGTATGTTTGTGCCCCCCCCCCTTTTTCTGTGTACGACTCTGGGCTTCACAGCCTGTTATCAAGGCCCAGCAGTTCTCCTACATACAATACACCTCTACCCCTTACGGGATTAAGGCGCCTGGCAACAGATAGATAGATGGATAGACTAATGAAGGCAAGACATAACCCTACTGTTACATGAACACAAAATAAATTAATAAAAAAATGGAAAGCAGGTCAGTAGCTTGAGTTTATCAAGGCTAGTGTATATGTAACTCCTAATAATAAAAAAATAACAATAATAATAATACATTATAATACATAATAATAATGATAATACCTAATACATAATAAATAACAATAATAATAATAATATTGTCTAGCTATGTAGAATAGATATACAGAAAGACAGTATATAGATATAGCATAAAACTGTCAGTAGGTATGTGGAATGAAATGGATATATAGATGGACATCGATAAACAGAGAGGTTTTGTTTGTTTGGTGTTTTATGGCTATCGGCCATATTGTGGCCATTAAGCCAGAGTCATTTAAAAAGGATAGATGAATGTAATGAATATTGTCCACATACACGATATAGAGAACAACACATGGCAGACACAGGAAACATTGGCAGGAAGACTAATGATCGAAGGCTGGCTCAAACGGTGGTGGAACTGGAGGCAGAGTCAGAGTCACGATCGGTAGGTAGATGCGACTGTACTACCTCAACAGTGTATGCAAGTATCTTGTATGAATCGGGGTCGGTGACAGCCCGGAGGGACCCCCGGCGCAGCTCGGTGTAGGAAAGCATAACCGTCCGGAAGTCCCCCTTGCTGAACCCTTTCTTGCTGGGTGCCAGAGGCGCGAAGTCCAGATAATGCTGAAGCTGTGTCTCAAACTGGTCGAGGCCAGCCTGGGGTAACGAGGCAAAGTCACCCCAGGTGAGTTGCCGGGCTGAGCCAGAGGGCTTGGGACCCTCCAATGCCTGCCCCACAGGAGGAACAGGAGCCACGGCAGTAGGGAGCACAGGAGACACAGGGGCAGCAAATGCAGCCGTAGCTGGTGACGAGGGCGCAGCATCCCCAACCTCCATAGGAACCTCAGGAAGAGGTCGAGAGGCAGACCGGCGGAAAAAAGCCCATCCCAACAGCTGGATCTTAGTTGGGGGGTCGAATGCTGCAACTGTAGGACCCTCGGTACAAAGGTGGTAGAGGTCGCAGGGGGCCCGGGGCGACGAGAATGGGCCCTCCTCCCAAGCCTTCTCTGCACCATGGGTGAGGAGGCAAACGACTCCAGGATTAATATGGCAGGGAGCCCATTAGCCAGGAAGATGGCAGGCAGGCGCCGGGCGAGGACTGCCATATCCCCCCCATGAGAAAGCCTTAGCGACCTCCACACACATGGTGACAATGGTGGAGGCAGGGGAGGCAGGGAAGGAGGCAGGAAAGGCAGGGTGAGGGCGAGGACGGCGCCGATAACGTGGAAGGGCATGAGGAGAGCCCCGCACTGCCTGACCAGCAGGGCCGGTGACAGAGGCAGCTGCAGGACCTTTGTCACCCTCCACCACGACGAACTTCACCATATTTCCAGCCGCAACCGAAGGCACAGGATAGGCAGGGTTGGGGGAGACGACAAACGAACGATGGATAAACACATCATGCCCAGTGTCCTGGCGAGTCAGAAAACCACAGCCCCGCCGGACATGTTGCCACCGTACCTGGCCAACAACCTTAGTCGTCATGGTTATCGGTCCGTCCGTCCCTGTTCTCGCAACCGTAGACCTCGCAGGAAGAGAAGTGCCCCTCTCTCTCTCTCTGTCCAGCTACAGACGTGCGCTCTTGGCTGAAGTCGATGAGAGAGAGAGAGAGAGAGAGAGAGAGAGGGGGGGGGGGGACTACCGAACCACCGCGTAGTACATCGAACCGAACGAAACGAACCAACAGGATTAAACTTTTCCCGCCAACGAGGTGAGGTGTGGGGGAAGGAGGAATGGCAGGTGAGTTACAGTGGAGCAGCTGAACCAAGAAGTCGGTGGCTGGTAAGCTGAAGTCTACTGATATATACATACTATTTAATCGGATATTTTCTGAGTGAGTGAGAGAGTAAGTGAGTGTTGCTCAAAATCGAACCCAATGCCCCTTAAGTTCGTAACTTTTGTGTGTCAAAACTACAATTCTAAAGGTCTTTTAATACTGCCTGTCGCCAATGTACTGTAATTACCTTGAAATCTGCGGTAAGTAATATCAAATAATAAATATACAATAAAATGTACCGAAATTTCCTCCTCAACATAGATGGCTCGGTGGGTTGGAGCACTCCCCTCCGACTTAACGATCACAGATCGAATAAAGTCCACCTAAAGGTCACTGGTAGACATGACGAAAGGCATCCAGCCACAAAGCACTGCACGCTCCAAAATCAAAGGCCTCTCCTCAGGCCCAACGCTTTTCCCCTACTCGGAAAAATGAAACACAGCGTCAAACACTAACCCCAAAACAAGACCAAACTGTGCTGTGGCTGCTAGTATGTAACATCTAGTAACTGTCATTTTGATCACGTGAGAACAATTACATTCTCTTAACCTAATCTTGTTACAGGTGTGGGCTGGTCATTGCTGCTGAACCCGCTGGACTCAAAGATGACCCCTACCCGATTCCTAGATTACACTATGAATCCACGAACAGGATGGAGGGACTCGACTGCAGGGTAGTGCCGACTGTTTTGCTAGTGACTCTGCGTAAAAGAGTATAGGCATCAAATGTGAGAAACCGACCTAACCACAATCGCCGAGACATCTACCAAATCACGAAAACCACCCTGACCCACTAAACCACCAGGCGTCTCTACATTAACCCAGCTACCACACGGACACTACTACATACTCGGCCACATAAGCTTAACTGCCCAGACCTACTGAACCACCAGGAGTCAACACTAAGCCTGCTATCACAAGGGAGTGTGTATAAGTCTTTAAAATGGTATCTTCAAGGAAACTATATATTTTACCTGTACGGCAAATTAAGTTTGTCGTGAATAAATTGTTTATTTCTCGTAGGCTATAACTATTCCTGTTTACTTTGTATCTTAATTTATACATATTTTTTATTTAAAAATGGAATTTGAATAACTACACTTAAATGCTTCATGTAATTCGCATAAAACTTGTTTAACGAGCTACACTAAAATCTTCTTGACGTCTTCGATGGTGTTATTCACTCCACACTGAGAGAAGGAAGTGCTATTTAACAAATATGGCACATATTATTAGGTATGTATAAGAAGTTGGGAGAAGACGACTGAGAAGGACTTAAATAGAAAGTCCCAAAATAACTCCACCTGACAAAGAGAAAAAACAAACCGGAAGAAACATGGAAATAAGAAGGTAAGGCAAAGAAGAAAACGGCTGGAGAAATGTTTTTTAATGCATCTCAAGGCAGATACAGAAAAAAAAATGGACAACCATTACGTTAATCACAATCTAACAGCCAAAGTGATAATTATTTGAACAATATCATTTTTTTCTTTGCCTAGTCTCTGCTATACTGGTCTGAACCTGACATAAACTGCTATCACTCTAGCAGAAAGTGAATAAACAGACAAGCACGTTAGTTAATATGAAAGTTCTTTTCCTCTGTGGTACAGTGGTAGTGTGCATTTCGAATGCTCGTGGACGCGGGTTGGTCTCCCGCCAGATTTGTAAAAACTTTAGGAAGTGTTCACCAAGCCACTGACCGCTTTGGCACACACAAGGGGTGATGCGGTTGAACCAGCGTCTCATAGGAGTATGCTTGCACCCAGTCGGCTTAGGCGGCCCGATTACACTTAGTTCACAGACTACACACTCACCCAAAGCCACTCCAACACAACACTCACACTTACAAGCACTTGCCCCCCTACATACAATCATTGCAGAGCACCACATGGTGGCTGAGTGGAGATAGATACATAGACACAAACAAATGTCTTGCTTATTCTCCCGCTGAGCTACGTGACCTTGCTGAAGACGACTTTATGCCAAAGGTAATGTGAATAACTTTTTACTGGTTGTTCAATCCATCCATCATCCAATCTTATGCCGTCCCATGTGGAGCGTAGGAGCCCGGGGCTAGACGATTTGGTCCTGACATTTGAGTGACCAGCCTCACTCATCGCTGAGTGGCATTACGTGAGCAATACACTCCAAACACCCCTTGGATATAAGCCTGCTCAGGTTCACTCCGACTGGAGTGCCTTGATTACCCACTAAACCACCAGGAGCCTGGTTCTATGGTTACCACCCAGCGTGATAAATGGTTTCCTGGTGTACAGGAAACCATTTGGCTTATCACTCAGTGTAGAGTCACCCATAGGCAGGAGGAAGAGGAAAGAATGAAGGAAAGAGAAGAGGGAATGTAAAGTCACCTGTAGGCAGAAGGACGAGGAACGAATGAAGAAAAGACAAGAAGTAAAATAGGAAAGTTCAGACACCCAAAGCACCTCTACATAGAATGAGTGGATGGTGAGCGCCCCCACCCACCACTTTACTGTTTGATATTGGTTGCACTGATTTGTGAAACTCTCGTCCTTTAGTTTCACTGATAAAGGCTCCAACCTGCTGGCATGCGTCGGCCCTGATCACATAATGGCAGTTATACACGTTGTTCGATCTCTGGCAGCCTCTGTTTAGTCCCTCATCCTTGAGGTCACGCTCTATGACCTCGTCCCATGTCTTTTTCGGTGTGCTTCTCACAACCCCACCCCGTGTTCACTCTTCCCACTTTCCGCACCCAACTGTCATCCCCATCCACTCCACATTCCCAAACCATCTCAGTCTACCCGTGTATAAGGTTCTGTATAGTGTTCCGTATGTAACTCTAGACTAAACTGCAAGCCGTAATTCTTTGCAGGAGCCGCTCAGTCTGCTGGTGTGGGTGTGACACTGGGAGTACGAAATGTAGGATGCAGGACAGACACTGACAACTGAGCCGTACCCCCAACACGCGAGAAATCACCCAGCCCAGTGGATCTCTCTCTCTCTCTCTCTCTCTCTCTCTCTCTCTCTCTCTCTCTCTCTCTCTTCACGTAGCTCAAAGGAAGAAAATTCGATACTGCAGCTCCACATCCCTTCCACAGCACTTCTTCGTGACTAGCATCATATTCGTGTTAAAACTTTTGCACACTCGGTAATGGAGAGATGGTATTTTAGGCCAAGTTAAATACAGTATGGTTAAGTCTTCAAAAATAATTTTCTTTATTTTTTTTATTATTAAACTCGTATACATAAACTTTTTAAATTCATAATCTTTATGATGATGAGGAGGAGGAAAGTGTGGGAGGAAAGAAATTTTATAATAATAATAATAATAATAATAATAGTCTATCAATTCTCTCATTCTCTAACACTCGAAACCATTAAACAACCTGACTAAACCAATTCCTAACAAGCATCACGTCAACATATCACCTAAACCACGATTATAATAAATGGCAAAAATATATCCCCATTTATAAAGCTGTTTCCTTCTTAATTAGGGAGAAAGAACAGAAATGGCCCATCTTGAGCCCCCTTCAGGTTATATAAGCCTTTAGTTTTCTTCCTTGGAAAAGAAATATATACAAACCCCATCAATGTCATATATCACTTAAAATCCCAAAACAAGTAAATAAATACACAAATCGGAAAAAAAAAAACCCATACCCCTCCATTGTTAGCTTACTGAAGGACTGATTTGACTATTAACCAAATGTTTGAGGTTTACAAAAATCAATGGCCAAGTGTCCTTAGATTGAAGAAATTGTTTGACCAGTAACTAAGGAGAATCATTTGAGGCTATGAAAAAAATATCAATAACTAGAGTGTGAAGAAATTATTTGACTAGTAACCAAAGACACTCAGTTGAGGCTATAAAAAAAATATCAATGACCGTGTGAAGGAATTATTTGACTAGTAACCAAGGAGACCCATTTAAGGTCCAAAAAAATCATGTACCATTAAACACTACTAAAATGACTGCAGAAACTATTTGACTAGTAACCAAGAAGACTCACTTGAGGCTTTAAACAAATTATGTACCGGTAAACACTACTGAAATTGTGGGAGTGACTCAGTTCAATCAGGTGATAAAAATATGCAATAGTAACTAAGGAGATTCATTTCTACTTACATGGTTGGTGTTTAAGCTGGTATAATTGCTGCTCAGGGATGGGTGACTGGTCTCCCTTCCCTTCGGTGTCCGGACTGAGTAGTATAGTCCTGCGATAATAGACTTGGGTGAGTAGATGAACAATGTCTATCTATCAGTAACCACATCTTATCTATCCACCACTCTACCTACTAGTCTTTACTGCCCTAAACTCCTACTCGCTGTTGAGGATGAATGGATGAACAAGATCAGTGTCTATACCAGACTATCAATCTACTGGTCAGTCTATTTATCTATTAGTCTATAATTATCTACTACTCTGTCTACTAGTCTTTGCTAACCTATATTAACTGCCGAGTAGAAAAATATAACTAAACCTAACAAGTACTGACAATGCTTCTGGGGATCGATCTCTCTCTCTCAGCACAACTACAGCAACATCTATTGACTAAACTCACTCACTCGCTCACTCACACACACACACACACTCTCTCTCTCTCACTCAGGGCAAACACAACAACAGGACATAGTGACCAAACCCCCTTACTCACTCACTCAAGGCAAACACTACAGCAGAATATAGTGATAAAACCCCCTTACACAGTCTCCCTTTCTTGGGGCAACATTACAGCAGCACCGTCTCACTCATGCCAACTGGTTCCTTCAAGACAGCAACTCTTCTCATCAAATGTAACTCGCAACAGGAACACATAACTTGCTCCAGCCTAAAGATTTTACTGCCTTCCCTCTGGTCTTCACTCAGCTGTCTTTCTTTTGCCCTCGACTGTCTTTCTTTTGCCACTCACAGTCTTGTTTTCCCTCTGGTCTCCTCTCAGCAGACTCTTTGCACTCAATTGTCTTGTTTTCCCACTCACTGTCTTGTCTTCCTTCTGGTCTCCAGTCATTCCTCTTTTTGCACTCAATTGTCTGCTTTTCCCACTCACTTTTTTCAACCGTCTTTTTTCTTCCCACTTAGTTGTCTCGTTCAAACACTATCCCATCAGCAGCTTCAGCCTAAAAGAAGCTTAACGTCCACTTGACTAGGCAATGAAGGACTGTATTATGTAGGCTCGCTGCTCAGTCCTGGTTATCTGATCGAGCAGACCCATCGACTACAGGTAACTGCCCTTATGAGATTATCCCACAGGTTCCTCCCCCACTGTTGAGGTCTCCCTCTTCATGTGGCGCTTCCTGTGTAGCGCTCCAGTATGTGCTGTATGGGCCTATTTTATAAGCAGGGTGTGTCTTTTGTGGTTCCACCCAACCCAAATTTAAGCTGGTTGCTGAGGAAGGCTGGGTGATATCCTGATATAATCCTAGCTAAGTGAACTCAACCTGTATTTAAGGACACCTCCAATGGGTGTATGTCAGGAGGGTGGCTTGTACGATGGTGTTATGACTGAGTTGTTGTACTGCTATGTGTGTGAAGTAAGTATGTAGGTGTTTCTTCATTGCTGGTGCTGGAATATCTGGAGGCGGGATATTTTTGTATAGGTTTTGCTGATGTTTGTTTGGTGAGTGTTGTATGTGCCTGTGTGTGTCTGTCATGTATGTGTAATGAGAGGGGTGTTGTGTACTGGTTATGTGTCCCTCATATCAAGGTAGTTTCTGGAAGGTTTTAATTTCTGAGCGTAAGTGAGCTGTGGGAGCCGTTCTGGTGCCGCGAGTGGTGATGTGTTGGCTGTTGGTCCATACGGTTTGCAAGGTGTTGTTGTGAGTATCGGATAGGATGGGGCCCAATGTCAGGGAGGCACAGGATATTAGGTGATCTAATGTATCTGCTGCAGTCAATATATTGTCTATCTATTCTGT
>JAGKTI010020111.1:3466-16558 GCA_018397915.1 Birgus latro | reverse complement strand
GTGGAGAGGAAGGATGGGACTGGAATGTATTGGTGTTGTGATGAGGAGGGGTAGACTGAGATGGTTTGGGCATGTGGAAAGGAAGGATGGGACTGGAGTGTATTGGTGTTGTGATGAGGAGCGGTAGGCTGGGATGGTTTGGGCATGTGGAGAGGAAGGATGGGACTGGAGTGTATTGGTGTTGTGATGAGGAGGGGTAGACTGAGATGGTTTGGGCATGTGGAGAGGATGGATGGGACTGGAGTGTATTGGTGTTGTGATGAGGAGGGGTAGGCTGGGATGGTTTGGGCATGTAGAAAGGATGGAGGACGACAATTGGGTGCGGAAGCTGAGAATTGTGAACGTTGGGGGTAGGGCTGCGAAAGGCAGACTGAAAATGACCTAGGATGAGGTCACAGAGTGTGACTTCCGGGATAAGGGACTGAATAGGGAGGCTGCCAGAGATCGAGCAGCATGGAGGGCCGCCATTAGGTGAACAAGGCCGACGCATGCAAGTTTGTTGGAGCCTTTATAAACGCTACGAGCCAAACGATGCACATCACTTGAGTCAGGAAGGCTATGTAAAAGGCAATAAAATATAACAACGAATATTAGAAAAGAAATCGGTTATAACAACAAGCTGCATGAATACGGAAATGAGATCATGTCGGGTGGATATGTGGATGAAAAGTGGATAAAGTGGTCATTTGTAAGTGGCAAGTGAAAAAATACAATACTCATTTCCATTTCCACGCATACTGAAAACAAAGAGCACTTACTTTTCCTTGCTTGTAGGTGGAGTACAAGTGGCTTTCATCCACGTGGGTGAAGTGGATGGTGGAGGTGGTGGTGGAGAGATGGTGGTGCGATGGTAGTGGTGGAGACGGTGGTGTAGTGGTGGAGAATTATATAACTTGACGTGATGTGATAAAGGGGACTTTGCACTTTGTATCTTATCACATGTCCAGAGTCTGTGTACTATTTCTTTGTTTCCAGACACACACACACACACACACACACACACACGTTTTCAATTTTATCTTCAATATTTTCTATGTATGGTCGTTAAAGAATAATACTCGCAAGGCTGACAGCTATTGGCCACGTCTGACGCTGGGTAAAGGCAAAAAAAATCACTCTTTCATTTTTATGCCCGGAAAATCCATCTTCACTTACCGTTCTTCTTTATACGCATTATTTACAGTTACTTTCAACACAGAGACACTTATGGTGACTGGAGCACTTACACTTTGATCACTTATTTCCATTACTTATTAACCTGAGCAATAGCAAATACACAACACTTATAGGTTTGTGAATATGTAGGAGACAAGTTACGACATCAATTTTGTACATAAGTGAATGGAATGAATAAATAAAGGCGATGAATAAATAAAGGCGACGATGACGAAAAAACATAAACACGCTTGAATTTCCCGCACAACATTTTTCAGTCTCGCTCCTCCTCCTCCTCCTTTACGGCCGCCATATTCATTCTTGCTATTATTATTCACTATCACTACCTGTTCTGCACTGTAATAATCACTTCCGGTATCACAACTCACGTATTTACCAAGTCCTTCATGCATCTCGTCCTCTTATAGCGGAATCGTACGCGAGGGAGGGTGGGAGACACAGGGAGGAGCAAAGGGGAGGGACGTGTAACCCCCACCGTCGTTACCCAAACACTGCTGTCGCCCGAAAATTTTATATTCAAGCTAATCAAGCCGCCAAATTCAAATCCAAAATCAGGGAGGCAAAGACTAGATCGAGGATAATACTAATACAAGGGTTAACGTACACCAAGAATTAATTTTGAATCATACAAGGAAAGAATTTTAATATATACCGTACCAGGAATTAGCATGAATTAATTTTAAAGTATACTGAATGCTGGAATTAAGAAGTTTGTTTTCATATTGTCCCTGTTCGCAAAGTAGTACAATTAAGGACTTGGATGTCAATAGATCGTTGTATGTCGTATTCTAGGGCAAAATTATGACTTGGTAGAACACTGTCTTAATAAATCTCGTAGTTTACCTTATTCTTCTCTTCCTTTTCTTTCTTCTCCACCTCCTCCTCGTTCTCCTTCTCCACATTTCGTCTTTTTCCTCTTCTTTTCCTCCCTTCCTTACTTAACAACTTTATTTATTTATTTATTTATTTATTTATTTTTCAGTGTTCGTGCTGGACCCCCCTGACGTCGGAATACAGGTACAGCAGCGTCGTGGCCTAAGCAGACTACAGGCTACAGTAGACCAACTGTAGCGAAGTTCTGAGCCCAGGCAGACCGAGAACGTATTCCGAGTTTAGTCCTTGCCCTCTCCAGATAATTATAACGAAATTTGAGTGTATTTTTATTTGAATTTTCGAACCGAGACAATTATAACGGATTTAAAGTGCATTCCGATTATAATTTTCGCTTTCAGTTAATTATAGGTAAATCAGAATGTATTTTTATTTTAATTGTTGCCTTCAGATCTTTATAACCGATTAATTAAGAGTATTTTGATCTGAAACTTTTAACCCATATTATTATAACGGATTTAAAGTTTATTCCGATTATAATTCTTGCTTTTATAAAATTATAGAGAAATTAGAATGTATTTTTATTTTAATTATTGACCCTACCAGATAATTATAGCCAAATTAGGAAGATAAATGAGGTTGTGAAGGGGTAGTGAAGACTCTAGCTTGAATGTCTACAAGATTTATTACGAAAACAATAACAATAACAAATAAATCAGGCGGAACAAGGATTTTAAAATGTATACATAACGGTATAAGAAATAAATCCAATAAAATAGTTATATATTATTAAGATTAGCACTGCAGCACGGAAGATAACCCCAGAATATATGCATAAACTTCCCTTCACTGCAAAATGTATGCATAAATTCCTCTTTACTGTAAAATGTACGAATTAAATTTTTCACTGCTGAATGTATGCGTAATTTCCTCATTGTTGCAATTGTCCGTCCATTATTGCAGAATTGTTTGTATGTTGCAAGAATTAAACCCAAAATATGTGACTAGATTTGAAAGTGGGTGCCTATCTGTCTTAATTTATCTATCTATTATCTCTTTATCTATCTATCCATCCATCTCTCTATCCATCCAACTACCTATCCATCTATCTATCTTTCCATCCATCTATCTATCTATCCAGGAAGAAGTATGCAGCACTACATCAAGTGAGTGGATGATGGTCGCCACTATCACTCTTGCCATCACACTAATCTGGTGTATGGATTGCTCTCTCTCTCTCTCTCTCTCTCTCTCTCTCTCTCTCTCTCTCTCTCTCTCTCTCTCTCTCCTGTGAAAAATAAATAAAACTGAATGGCTTGGATTTAGACCAGTATTCTCGTGGGTTAAGAAGTCTCCCTAACACCTCTTCCTTAGCGATTTATTTTCGATGTGACTAGTTAATACCCTTTTGTACGTTATTTATGCGGAGTATGGCGTTATAGGAAGGATTTATGTAACACAGAAGAGGACAGTAAGGAGTAGGAAGCCAAATAAATCGCTTAGGAAAAGGTGTTTGGGATCCCACCTCGTCTATCATACTGGTGGTAAGATGATACGTAACACAGCACCGCACTAGAACTCATCCGCTCAGTCTGCTGGTGTGGGATGGCAGAGGATGTAAGAAATTATTGTGACTGAAGGTACTGGACTATAGATTGATACACACACACACACACGCACACACACACACACACACACACACACGTCTGTTTTTCTGTACACTAATAATATGCAAAAACACCTGAGTTAAATTCTTCTCATCATCCAATCCTGTGCCCATGAGGAGCGTACGAACCCGGGGCTAGGCAAGTGGGTCCTGGCATTTAAGGTGAGAGTGACCAGCCTCGCTCATCCCCGAGTAGCATTACGTGAACAATAAACCCCAACCATCCCTTGGATATAAACCTTCACCGGCTCAGTCCGATTGGAGCGCCTTGATTACCCACTAAACCACCAGGCGTCATAATTTGGCTTCATGGTTACCACCCAGCGTAGTAAATGGTTTCCTGGTGTACAGGAAACCATTTGGCTTGTCACTCAGTGCAGAGTCACCCATAGGCAGAAGGAAGAGGAAAGAATGAAGGAAAGAAAGACAGAAGAGGGAGTGTAAAGTCACCCGTAGGCAGAACAGGAAAGAATGAAGGAAAGAAAGACAGAAGTGGAAGGAAAGAAAGAAAGAAGAGAGGAAGTGCAACTCTATATCAGGTGAGTGGATGGTGAGCGCCCCCCACCTACCACTAAATTCTTCTAAAATATTAAAACTATGCAACAGGATCAAGGTGTTTGCTCTGAGTGGCGCAGGGAAGACTTAACCTGCAGACGGTGTTGTGTAGGTTGGTAGGAGGGTGGATGTGTGTGTGAGTGTGTGTGTGTGTAGGCAGATAGGAAGGAGGGTGGATATGTGTGTGTGTGTGTGTGTGTGTGTGTGTGTGTGTGTAGGCAGATAGGAAGGAGGGTGGATTTGTGTGTGTGTGTGTGTGTGTGTGTGTTTGTAGGCAGGTATGTGTGTGGATACAGCAAAAGGATTCAATAACTTTTCTTCTCTGTCATCCAAAGCTGTGATTCTACATCCCTTCCATAGCACTTCTTCGTGACTAACATCATACTGGCCCAGATTTTCCTTTTACAGCTTATTTCACGTAGCTCAGTGGCAGAAAAAGACATTACTACAGCTCTGCATCCTTTCCATAGCGCTTCTTCGTGACTAGCACCATATTCTGGCTTTAAGCTGTATTTACAACTCAGCATTCAAGATGGAGAGATGACAGTTTTAGGTCAAGTTAGAGGAGAAGGAGTATAGAAGTGCAGAGGGCTTGGGGCACACTATTTATCCAGTCAAAAATAAGTGACCAATCGCTCTTCCCTGGGTGGCATTAGGTCAAAATAAACACAAATCGTACCTTAAAAATGAGCATTTGTAAAACGCCACAGCTCTGCATTTGTGATGGAGATGGTATTTTTGCATCTAGATTCACTGCCCCACCGCCCGTAGAGAGGGTAGGGAGGGGCGGGGCCACTTCAGGAAGAGGGCGGGGCTTAAGAGACAAGTTGACTGACAGAGGGTATAGTTGGAGTGAGTGGCCTATAGAATTTGGGTTAGCTTTTGTTTTTCCTTGGACCAAACTATCTTGCGGACAAATGGCCTTTGGTTCCTTCTTCTTTGCATAAAATAAATAAAAATGAATAACGAAGCAATCAGACTTCATCCCCAAATCAGACCCACAAACCAACCATCGCAGGATACAGGAATAAAACACACACGGGACATTTTATACAATATTAAGGAGCCATTTATTGATGTAGCTGTTAATCACACCAGTCTACCATTCCAAAAAGCTATCACTTAACATATAGCTGTTCGAGTCGGCGGTTCGTACAAATATATATGTCACTCTTCGAAAAAATGATGTTCGTATATAAAGGCAGGCCTACCTTGATTCTGCGGAGTGAATATTTTGACTAGTTCGATTCCAAATGTGTAGGTACGAATATCACTCGAAAAAATAATGTTCAAAATATGCACTGAAAAGCTAAGCAACGTTATCTAAACTTACACAACATGGCGTCGGCGTTATGGGGGTAAACACACCTAAATATGGTCAAGCTGGCGCGTGTGTTAATTACGCAGTTACAAAAATAAAGAGGGAATAGATATTATTGATACATAATTGCCTATAAGAGGGAAATATGTGACATGTATACAAGATTTTTCACCTCATTAAGTACTTTATGAGATCTAGGTCCAAACCCCTTCACTACGATAACCTTAAATTAACTTTGAAATCTGAAGACAGTTTTATTCAGCATCCCGGAGACTTATCGAAGCAGAGGGGTTGGATACACGCTCCGTCAACCCCTTCCGTACGAGGTCTTCTGAATAAAATCGCCTGGAGGTGGCAAGTTACGAGACGTCATCGTGGTGAAGGGGTTACAAGACGCTACATAAGAGTACTGTGATGGAAATACAGAAAGTACAAGGAAGGAAATAAATATATGTTACAGTACGATAAGAAATCTAAAACGCAGAGGGCCAGAATGAAGATAAATATCAGAGTAAAACAGAACCGTCTTCAAAACAGACAAAATACAGAAAATAAGTATGACGATAATAATAGTGTTCGAAATACAGGAACAGAACACGGAGAATAAAATACGATAATGTGACTATAGAGGATAAGTATGACAATAATACGTGTTTCAAATCTAGAGTGAGACACCTCATAATACCGCTTACTGCAAGACAATGGCATTAGAGGAATTAAGAGTGAAGCAGCAGAGCGCGCAGGTCCTCGCGAGGCAGCATAAGTACAAGAAGGGAAGCCAGGCAGACGTGGGCACCGCAGCGGGGGTGGGGGGTCGAGGTGGGGGGGCAACTCATACGCGGGTCACAGAGGGTGGCTGGGGGGCGCCGCGCCTGGCTGGCTTCTGGCCTCACATTACGGGCCACCAGGAACACTGAAAACATAATGTACTACAGGGTTCGCTGCACATAAGATAAAGTATTACAGTGTTTTGTGTGAGAGGTCTTTAAAAGTACACATCTCTCTCTCTCTCTCTCTCTCTCTCTCTCTCTGGACTTTACGGATATTTTTCAATGGCAAATATGTTCAAGGGTCAATTCCTTACCAGAGTATCATGGCTCCTGTTCTCCTCCTTCCTCTGGCAACTCACTCCCCCGCACATCGTCCTTAGTAGGTCTGTTAAAGGGAGACGTCATATCAACATCCTAAAATTAAATATAAGAGGCAGTCACGTTATATCAACATCCTAAAATTAAATATAAGAGGCAGTCACGTTATATCAACATCCTAAAATTGATATCAGAGGGAGTCACGTTATATCATCCTAAAATTGATATCAAAGGAAGTCACGTCATATCAACATCCTAAAATTGATATCAGAGGCAGTCACGTTATATCAACATCCTAAAACTGATATCAAAGGAAGTCACGTCATATCAACATCCTAAAACTGATATCAGAGGGAGTCACGTTATATCTACATCCTAAAATTGATATCAGAGGAAGTCACGTCATATCAACATCCTAAAATTGATATCAGAGGAAGTCACGTTATATCTACATCCTAAAATTGATATCAGAGGCAGTCACGTTACATCAACATCCTAAAATTGATATCAGAGGAAGTCACGTCATATCTGCATCCTAAAATTTATATCAGTGGCAGTCACGTCATATCAACATCCTAAAATTGATATCAGAGGCAGTCACGTTATATCTACATCCTAAAATTGATATCAAAGGAAGTCATGTCATATCAACATCCTAAAATTGATATCACAGGCAGTCACGTTATATCTACATCCTAAAATTGATATCAGAGGCAGTTACGTTATATCAATATCCTAAAATTGATATCAGAGGGAGTCACGTCATATCAACATCCTAAAATTGATATCAGAGGCAGTCACGTTACATCAACATCCTAAAATTGATATCAGAGGCAGTCACGTTATATCAACATCCTAAAATTGATATCAGAGGAAGTCACGTCATATCAACATCCTAAAATTGATATAAGAGGCAGTCACGTTACATCAACATCCTAAAATTGATATCAAAGGAAGTCACGTCATATCAACATCCTAAAACTGATATCAGAGGGAGTCACGTTATATCTACATCCTAAAATTGATATCAGAGGCAGTCACGTTATATCTACATCCTAAAATTGATATCAGAGGAAGTCACGTCATATCTACATCCTAAAATTGATATCAGTGGCAGTCACGTCATATCAACATCCTAAAATTGATATCAGAGGCAGTCACGTTATATCAACATCCTAAAATTGATATAACAGGCAGTCACGTCATATCAACATCCTAAAATCACTTGTTATATGGTGATGGGTTACTAAAAATAGGTCTGACACTCTTAAACATCCTAACATCAGAGAACTGTTTGTTATTTTGCAGTCGCTGGCCCCCCCCCCCAAAAAAAAAGTCTTACAAGCTTAGAACTAACAAATTATGAAGATTTTTTGTAATGCTTGTTAAAAAAAATATATATATAATGCCCGATACAGTATGAACATCACAGAATTCGTTGCCATTTTGTGATGAATTACGCAAAATATGAAGTCTGAATCCATTAGGCAACGTAATATTTTGAACACCACATAAATAACCGTTAGTTTGTGATGGATTACTAAAAATATAAGGCATGACACCTGAGTAAACAAACAAAAAAAAAGTTCTGGAATTGAAGGATAATCATTTGAACCTCATAGAAGTAGTTTGTGTTTTGTGAAGGAGAAATGCCAGGGTCGCAGCCAGGATCTTGTTACGAGGGGGTGGGGCTAAATTTTGCTAGCCATTAGTCTTGAGACACAGGTACTTTTAAATTATGATAAACGTATCTAAATTAATAAAAAATAATAGATCTTGGGGTAAACAGTAAAGAACCCTGGAAACAATCATTTAAAATATAAACAGAAGAGTGAATAGAAGAGTGTTTAACTACCTTCCCACCCCCCGGCTCTACTCATAACAACGACAGACCAAATTTGAAAGTTTAAATATTCATGGTTCCTCTGCATGTCCACTCACCAGATAGTAAGTCCGGGTGCTGGTGATAGGCGCGACGCTCTGAAGGAAACAAAGAGGTAATTAGTCGAAGAAATATGAAACTGGACTGTAATTCTGAAACGCCAAGACAACCTTCAAAGTAATGTCAAAGTAATACAGCAATGGACTATAGCTTTGAAATTCCAGGACAACCTCGAGAGTCGGATCTAGCCCTCAAACAGCATGACTAATCCCTAAATTCTCAGTAAGCCCTTGAAATTTGTAACCTAACCCTTACTGCTGAGAGTTACCCCTTAAAATATGCGTTGTGACCCTTATTTTGTGAGCTAAGTTTTATGCCCTGCCTTAGCTTTATACAGAGAGAGAAAGGCTAATACTGCATCCGGTGTTACAGAGTGCGGATGGCAATGATACAGAGAAGTACAGAGGTCAGATATGTCCTGTCTTCGTTATCTGGCAGAGAGAGGAAATCCAGACATGATGTATCTCTGCCTCAAAATCAGGGGTGAAGCCAGGAATAGATCTGGAGTGAGATTTGGCATCCCCCCCCTCCCCCTTCTCTCTCTCTCTCTGCCAAGGATGATCTGCATGACATTTATATGAGAGAAATAAACATGCCAGCAAGTATCTATCTTATCTATCTAGGCTGCTTCCCCCAAGAAAAGGGAGGAAGCCGAGACAGGTCAACACACTACCAATTTACTCACACATATTCATTCGCACGAAGTAAAGAACAAGAAACAAATTACATCAAAACAAAATACTTTCATACACCAGATTATAGGCGTCCACCATTCATTTAAAAAAAATCTGTAACAGTTGGATTTGTATTCTTGTCAGTTAAGAAAGCTCCCTAACACCTCTTCCTTAGCGATTTTTTTTTTTTTAAATATACGAATATAGCACGTTATGTATGCAAAGTGTGGCAATATTAGAAGAATCGACTTAATGCAGGAGAGGAGAGGAAGGTCTAATAAGCAAAATAATTAGCTAAGGAAAAGGTGTTTGGGAGATTCCTTACCTGACGAGAGTACCTGCCTATATTTAACCCCTCCAGTGCCACAAGTCTCCCCTAAGCTGAACAAAATCGTCTGGAGATGGCAAGAATACAGCAAGAACCGCATCATCGAGCTGAATGGGTGCAATCTGGAGACAACCGACCCTCAGACTCTTGGGCTCATATTTTTGTCGAGTAAGGAAGCTCCCTAACACCTTTTCCTAAGCGATTTATTCTGCTTATTACTCTTTATCATCATCCTCTGTGTCATTTTGAAGTAATTCCCATACCTCCATTCTAAGCATAAATAACAGACAAACTGATATCAACCAGCTGGATCCAAAAATAAACCACTAAGGAAGAGGTGTTAGGGAGCCTCCTGAACCACTGAGAATACGAACCAAGGACTTACCCCTTAAAATTTTATAACCTGTGGCCGTGTGCTTAAATTCCTTAAAACACCAGTATCACGGCCCCTAAAGCAAGGCCAATATTTTTGACGATAATTTCCGAAGCCTGGCGCGCAGATAGGACGTGTCTGGTTCCTGTATGGCGCCACTGCCCACACCCTGCAATGTGGGAGGCAGCCGAATTAACCCAGCCAGTCCCGTGACGTATTTTTATGCTCTGATCTACTCCTTTCACTTTAACTCGTCAGCTCCCAGAATTACTGTGCGAGGAATTTTGCTGGAAGGGCACCAAGCATACCGCCCTCTTCTTTATCAAATTTTAAAAATGCCCCGTTCCATCCTATGTTGAGGATCTCTCTATCTATCTATTGCCAGACGCCTTAATCCCCAGCACGGGGTGGCCACAAACAAATCGCCTCCATCTGTCCCCTGCCATTTCACTACCACGCTCCCAACTCACACCCCCCCTCTCTCATATACCTCTCCACTCCATCTCATCCTCGGCCTCCCCCTCCCTCTCGCCCCGCCCCGTAAAAACAACTAACTAAAAATACGAACACGCTGAGGATGCTGAGTGCAAAGAGGTTAACTCGGCGGGCCCAGCTTCTCACCTGTTTATGGCCTGTTTCACGTAGCTCAGTGGCAGGCAAAGACAATACAACGGCCCTACATCCTTCCCATAGCACTTTTTGTGACCAGCATCATACACTAGTGATATCTACTGTTATAGCTCAGCATTCAAGATGGCGATGACAATTTTAGGCAAAGTTTGAGAATAGTTTACCCGCAAGACTGCTTTGATCACTGTAACATAGAGTTTTGGTCGTGAGGCAGCGAGTGGGTATCAAGCACATCATCGCACTGAAGGGGTGAAATCCCTGACCCTATTCTCACTGGTTACAGAAGCTCCCTAACACCTTTTCCTAAGCGATTTATTTTGTTTATCACACCTTGCTATCGTCTTCTGTGTTATTTAAAGCATTCTAATATCACCCTATTCTTAACAAATAATGTACAAAATTATGTTAACTGCCTGTACAAAAAATAAATAATAATAAAATAAATCGCTAAGGAAGAGGTGTTAGGGAACCGACTTACGTGAGGAGAATAGGGGCCTAAACCACAAGTGTTTCAAAACTGTCCACATTTAATCTCGATGGGTATGGCAGCTCCCTAACGCCTCTTCCTTAGCGATTTATTTTTGGATATGGCTGGTTAATATCCTTTTGTACATTATATATGCAGGGTAGGGCGATGTTGGAAAGATATATGTAACACAGAAGAGGAAAGTAGCGTGTAAACAAAATAAATCGCTAAGGAAAATGTGTTAAGGAGCTTCCTCAATCGACGAGAATATAACAATTATATTTTCATTTTGTCTCGTTGTTGTCTCCAGATAATTCTACTCAGCTCAGGAAAGACTTCATTTATCCCCTCACACACACGCACACACACACACAGACACACACACACACACACACACACACACACAAGACTAGATTCATCAATTTAATCCTTTAATTTCAAGATTAAACTCTTGCACGAAAAAAAAATATATTCCTAACTCGCTCCTTCAATTTCAAACTAAAATGTATAATCCAGTCGACCCTAAACCAAAACCACGTTCCAAAAAGGGGTTACGCTGACTCACCTTTGACCTGTATGTGCGGTCGTCTAGGTCATACACACGGGGCCGGTAGCGGTAGTAGAGGTAGTCGTCATCGAAGCTGTTGGTAGAGAAAGAGAGGTGTTGGAGGTCGTAGTAAGAGAGAGAAGGATACGGGATGGTATGGTGGTGAGAAGGGTATGGGATGATGGATATGGCTGTGAGAAAGATATGGGTTGATGATATGGTTGTGGTAAGAGTGAGAAGGATATGGGATGATGGATATGGTTGTGGTAAGAGTGAGAAGGATATGGGATGGATATGGTTGTGAGATGGACATGGGAAGATATGGTTGTGGGAGAGTTAGAAGGATATGGGATGATGGATATGCTTGTAAGAAAGACATGGGATACTGGATATGGTTGTGGGATGGATGAGAAGGATATAGGATGAGAGATATAGTCGAGGAAGCTATAAACAAATATATTACGTGTCCACATATATATTTACGTCTATTTAAGCTCACATATATATTGGTCATGAAGTAATACAGGGGAACATACACAAACCATACAGCAATACAGGGGAAATACAGATTGACAGACAGGTTATAAGAACAGGGGTCAAATTAAGATATACAGATTGATAAGCAGTGTACAGGAACAAGGAGTCAATGTATGGTTATCAGCTGCACGAGAGTCAATGAGTATTAGATCTGAAAAATGTGTGTGTGAAATTATGAGCCGAACCGCTGTCACTCTAAGCACATCAAAGCAGTACAGAGGTCAAAGAAGTGGGTGTGAACTGAACAGCTGTCAAAAGAAATAACGTCAAAATAACACACAAAAAATAAGCTAGACATGGGAAAGGATAAACCACCCAGTAACGCCACCACAAAATTTACTAATACGATATCCTGACTTCAAACACAAACACAAAAACGCAAGAAAACGCTGTGAACTGAATAGCCACCATTATCGTCACTCCGATCCGACTAAAACCAAGAGGACAGGTGTTGGGGGCAGGTAAAGCCTAAGATAATCTACCAGGAACCACAAACACCAGCAAAGATAAAGAAAGTTAGTGAAAATACAAAATGAAAAGCTACCAATGTCATTACACTGATTAAACTGGTGTTGAGACTGGGCTGGGGGAATTGGTGAGAGTAGATTCAGATACACATAAATTCGAGGCTAATACTGACGCTCTGACCAGCACAAAGATCTTGGGTAAAGTCAAGTAAACATCATTTCAATCCGACAAGCCTAAAGGATGAACTCCGAGTATCGACTGGCCTCCTTCCTCCTTGCATAAAAAAATAAATAAATAAAAGGTAAACTAGCCAATAACACAGCCATATAATTAACCTAGAAATTAATACAACGATCCAAAAAGAAACACGAGCCAAAACGTAAGAAAAACTCGTGAAAATATTGTTAAACCGATCAGACCAGCCCAAAGAGTGAAATTCAGAGCAAGGAAACGGTAGATTAGACGGTAAAATAACTACATGATGATCTTA
>JAGKTI010020110.1:0-16558 GCA_018397915.1 Birgus latro | reverse complement strand
TGAGGGATGGAGTGGAGAGGTATATGAGAGAGGGGGGTGTGAGTTGGGAGCGTGGTAGTGAAATGGCAGGGGACAGAGTGACATGGAGGCGATTTGTTTGTGGCCACCCCGTTCGGGATTGAGGCGTCTGGCAATAGATAGATAGTTGAGCATTTATCTGCGATCCATTTCGTAAAAAAATGACACTTCTAGCTATACTAGAAAATTTTTTATGGCATATGGAATAACAATAGTCGTTCATCACACCTGGCTGCTCTGAGTGAACTGTTTCCTATCATGTGCAGTTTGCCACAAAGGTGTGGGAAGTATTTCCATCTTGTGCAGTGTTTGTGATAAATGGGTGCACAAGAGATGTACCTGTATTAGAGGTAGACTGTGAGATAATGCTGATTTTATGTGTGCGGCGTGTCGGGGAGAGCAGGTGGAGATTGTTAGGCGTGAAAGGATTGAACTTGCTGGTGAGTCTCTTGAGTGTGTGGAAGAGTTTCATTATTTGGGAGTCATGTTATGTGCCGGAGGTGGGGCTGGAGCCAGCTCGGTTGCTAGGGTGAGAAGTGTTTGGAAGAAGTTCAGGAAGCTGTTCCCTCTCCTGACATTGAGAGGACTCTCCTTACGTGCTAAGAGGTCTTTGTATGCAGCATGTGTTAGGAGTGTGATACTGTATGGTAGTGAGACCTGGGCAGTAAATGAAGAGGATATTCGCAGGCTTAAACGTACAGAAATGACAGTGATTGGGTGGATGTGCAGTGCGTCCCTGCATGCAAGGCCTGGGGGGGCTGGGTTTACGATGGAAGAGTTGAGACGTAGGATGGGACTGGAGTGTATTGGTGTTGTGATGAGGAGAGGTAGGCTGAGGTGGTTTGGACATGTGGAGAGGATGGGGGATGATAATTGGGTGCAGAGGGTGAGAAGTGTTAATATTGGGGGAGGGGTAGACCGAGAAAGACATAGGAGAGGTCATTAAGTGTGACCTCTTAAGGGATTGAACAAGGAGGCTGCCAAAGATCGAGCAGCATGGAGAGCCAGCATTAGGTGACCAAGGCCGACGCATGCAAGCATTTTGGAGCCTTGAAAACGAAAATGACGAACCTGTCCAGACCTCATGCTCCGCACATTCCTCACTCAGTGATTTGTGTGCGCATCAAAAAATTATTACAAACATTTAATTCCCTTGCCCTAATTTTTAACTGTATTGTTATAAAACTAATACATGTTACAAATGAATAAATGATCTTCCAAATGAATGAAAAAATAAAGGATATGACACCATACTTTATGATTCAGTAATTTATTCATTTACTCACCGACATATATACAGTACTCACATACTGTATTTTTTTCACCACAACAAATTGTTGTGAAAAAAAGGCTGCATAGGAAACATTGGCATTTATATAAATGCCTAATAACCTCAAGTGAACGATCGACATACTCTAAAATTATACGAATAATCTTCATATTACGTCTGCATTCTCAGCTGATCAATCAGCCTCAACCTAATGCATCCAAAAATTACAATAAAAATTAATGAAGACAGTTACGGGTGATGTCAGATTATAATTCTAAGTCGACTATAGTGAGGCAGAAACAAGTTAATTATTGACTACAGGTGCAAATTATAAATAATATCCAAAGCCTACGCTATTCAATGAATAGCGTAGGTCCCTATGAAATTAGTTATCACAGTACAGTATTAATCAATTAAGTACAGTGGGTCCTCAATATACGAAAGGGATAGGGACCAGAAAAAACTTTCATAAAGCGAAATTTCGTATGTCGGAGCAATTTTCCCCGTTGAAATATACTGTACATAAAAAGGGGGGATGCGTTCCATGCCCCCCTCGGACCCCCCTACCAAAACTTTACGCCTCCTAGTTTGAAGTAATTAATTACTGTTGAAGTAATACCTGTAGATGTAGAGAATGAGGTGGCCATTTTCTTGTACATCTCCTTTTTCCTGGTCACAGTCCCAACAGTGGAAGCTGCAAGGCCTAAATGACGCCCAATCTCCGAGACTTCCTGCCCCTCCTCGTGGCGTAATTTCCATTTTTAGTGCTGCTGCTTCTTTGCAGAGGGCTCCCCCAATGCTGGAGATGATGCAGGGCGCATGGGAGGCATGTCTAAACAGTACGAAAATGTGTAGAGCCGCGAAAATATCCTCACATGCAGCAAAGCTGCGAGGAGAGACGTGGACTGGTTCCAGGAAAATTCACTGTGAAGTCAATCCGCCATCAGACAATTCCCCGTCAAAACATGGACAATTCCATCATTTTATAAATATACTTAATATTAATTAATTAATACTATAATAACTAATTTCATGGGGGAGCTATCAAGGTCTGTGTTCATTGAATATTGTAGGTTTGGATATTAGTTTATAATTTGCACTTGTAGTCAGTAATTAACTTGTTTCTGCTTCACTGTAGTCAACTTTGAATTATAACCTGGCATCTCTCACAGCTGTCTTCAGTAATTTTTATTGTAATTTCTGGATGCAGTAGGTTGAGATTAATTGATTAGCTGAGAATGCAGACGTAATATGAAGATTATTCATATAATTTTAGAGTATGTCGATCATTCACCCGAAGTTATTAGGCACTTATATAAATGCCAATGTCTTATATGTAGCCTTGTGTTAACTCACCCCGTCCCGGCAGATTCTTAACCAATTACCTCCCTCAATCTTGGCAGATTTTCTATTTTTCTTTTATTTTTTGGGGGGGCGTAAAACCTCTGCTTTTTATGAGAAACATCGAAAATTCAGAGAAATCGCTCACCTGATCTTTAAAATGCCTTTACAGGTAAGAATACCCCTCACTTGGCTATGTTTTGTATGGGCTTTGGCTCCTGAGAAAATGTGATCTATGGGAGTGTAACTATTCCAAGCCGCTTATATATTTATTTATTTGGTACAAATTTATATGCAGTACAAAAGTACTGGTTTTCACACAGTAATATAGGCAATATATGCAGTTTCACTTTCCAAACACATCAACATACCGCACCTTTTTTGGCGACATTACCTGATCATTTCTGGCTGTTTCTTCCTCTAACGCTACGTAAACTTTGTCCTCCACGTTGCCATCGATTGGGGAGTCACTCTGGCCTTGAATTTCATACTGTGGTGCAACATGTCTGTACTGGCCAGGTCACTCGTAACAGGTGAGTTGCCCAGACAATGGCATGTGGGGCATACAGTATGTCACCTGATTCATGTTTCAGTGTATTTATATATTTTTTTTCGTTACCTGTAATACCAACTATTTGATGCCATATTTTACATTTATTATAAAAAGAATAAACCACCATCAGCTTTATAACTCATATAACTTGAAAACTAATATATTATACCTGCTAAATTAACTGAAATGTAAATAAATGACGGGGAATTGTCCTGTTATTGTTGTGACGGCCTCGCCACAAGTGAGCGCGGCGCTGTGCAGCACGCTCATTTTGAATTTTTTGTATTTCCTTTCACGTTGCTATTCGTATCATCGAGACAGATACCTTTCATATAGTGGAATTTGTCATATATTCATCGCTTTCGTGACACAGAATTTTTGTTTATCAGGTTTTCATTTACCAGGGCTCCACTGTATATTTATAGAATGATGGGGAATCGTCTTGGGTGTGAATTGTCCTGATGGGGGATCATCCACGTTTTGACAGGGATTGTCTGACGGTGAATTATTCCGGTAGTCCACGTCCTTCCTCTCAGCGTCGCTGTGCGTGAGGTTATTTTCACAGCTCTACACTTTTTCATACTGGTTAGACATGCCTCCCAAGTACCCTGCATCATCTCCAGCATCAGGGGAGCCCACTGCAAAGCAGCAGCAGCACCGTACTCTAACTCTGGAGAGGAAATTGGAAATTATAAGACACCACGAGGAGGGGCAGGGAGCCTCGGAGAGTGGGAGTGCTTTAGGCCTTGCAGCTTCCACTGTTGGGACTGTGACCAAGAAAAAGGAGATGTACAAGAAAATGGCCACCTCATTCTCTACATCTACAGGTATTACTTATGTCAAAATAGGAGGGGTAAAGTTTAGGTGGGGGGTCTGAGGGGGTCCTGGAACGCATCCCCCCATTTCTATGTATATTTCTATAGGAAAAATTGTTCTGATATATGAAATTTCCAATTATGAAAGTCCCCCCCCCATCCCTTTCATTTATCGAGGACTCACTGTACAAGGCCAACCCCTCAGGTGAACATCAGCTCCCTTTGTGGGTAGGATCGCCCTGGAAAACCCAGAAGAGTGGGGAAGAACTATTTAGTAAAAAGTACAAGCACAACACTGTAAATTCCCATGTGGTCTAATGGTGCAGTACTGCAGTTTATTCACTGTCAGCCAGAGAGGAGGTACAGCAGGTGGCCCAGGGGTGCGTCGCTGGGACGTGGTGATGGGGTACCCAACGCAGACTACTCTGAAGATACCCACAAACTCACTTCCAGTGAAGACTCCACCATGGCCGATATGCTGGGCTGTGGCTCAGAGGTAGAAGGCAGGTTTTAGTGAGGCAGTTGTGTGGTGCCAGGGTTGGGCACGGTAGGGGTCATGGGCCTGAAAAAGCTGTCAATGGTTGATTGACGAAAAGTACGGCGATTCTGGCGATTGATGATGTGCTGCCTAAAAGCATTCACTTCCTCCACAAGTCCCAGGGGCCACATCTCCCTGTTGCAGTCCGGGTGTTCCAGGTAGTCAAAAATGAACTCGACATGCTCCCGGAGTGTGCTTAGCTTGGGGATGGCTGGAGTAGTGGTGCGCTGAGAGGAGTCCACGGCATCATCATTGTCCTCGGAATCTTCCAGCTGGGTACTTGTACCTGCAACGGAAGATGTGATGTCAATATCAGACATGATCTGATACCCCGGATTGCCCTCGTCGTCATCCAACCACTCAAGCACTTTGTCCACATCCACCTCATTGCCAGCCGCACGAAGATGTGTATGCAAGTCATCCACATCAAAACCTTGAAAGTCGTACACCACATCAGGTCCGAGAAGCCGATGAGACCAACCACTTTTCTAGAGTCTTGACAGGGACTTCTCTCCGACGGTACAGCCTCTTCGTTGCCACAGTTACTCCATGGTCCATTGGTTGGATGAGAGCAGTCTTATTAGGTTGCAAGAACAAGCACCTAATGCAGCCATTCTCAGCCACCAGCTCCTTGTCAGACGAATGCACAGGTGCATTGTCCAGGAGATGGAGAGCCTTTACCTGGTTGCGTGGGAATCACTGAGCTCTATAACATGGAGAGGCTTTCTCATGGGTAACACAGCATAATTTACGTAGCTGCCGCCAGGGTGGTGCTGGTGTAGCAGCAGCCATGTTACACCGTGCCTGATGCCCACGGATTTTGAACTGAGGTGTTCGCTGGTTTTTGAAAGCAGCTGATGATTCCATAATATATAGTACCATGGTCAGCTGTGCAGCTTCTGGATGCAAAAATGGGTACAGGAATTCATCAAAGAGAGATGGCATTACTTTTCACAAGTAAGAAATATTTCTTGCTGCTAATTTTAAAAGATTACTGCCCCCTGGGGAGGGGTGGGAAGATTCTTCCCCAGTATCCCTGCATGATTGAGGGAACTAAAAGGGGCCCATTTATCTCCAGTCTTTCTTTCCATGTCCTTGTCTCTTCTGTTCACACTCTGTTGGCAATATTTTCATGTTTCTCCTGGCCTTTATCAGTCTGGACATTTGGTTTCATGGCATGGATTTATTAAGAACTTCTCACACCAATTCAATACCATTACTTTGACATAAAACAGTTTCAACATCACTACCATTTCAATATTCATACCACACTATCTTTTCCTTTTCTGCCATTGCCTTTCTCTGCCTTAGTGCCATAAAAGGTAAGTTCTGCACTTCAGCAACCCATGGCGTTATTTTTTACTCATTGGCCAGATGTACCCAATATAATTTGTTGAAATAGGCAGGAAAAAAAAAAAAATCATAATCCATATATGTTTTTGTATTATAAGTGATGAGTATATCTTTATTAATAACCACTGCTTAGTGGAAATAAAGTATTTGAATTTGAATACTGGTGTTCAAATATGGCAGCCAAAATCACACGCTCGTGGTGGAGATAGCCTCTCCATACTATACAGCTCAGTGGTGGGAATCCCAGTGTGTTCATCTGATAATGGATGACCTCCTTGATGAAGTGCTGGTGATACCAGTCTTTGAAGATCTTGGCTGTGAACCAAGCCTTCACAGAATGGTACCAAACAACAGGAAGGACATTCATCAACCCATGAAGGCACCGAGGCTGCTTTGTACAGCCAACAACAACGGGCTTGAATCGGTGCATGCCATTAGCATTGGCACAGCTCAAAGCAGATACCCGCTGCATGGAGGGCTTGCATCCAGGTACACGCTTTTCTGTCTCTTTTGTTAGGGTGTTCGTGGGCAGTGAGCGATGGAATAGACCAGTTTCGTCAGCATTGTAGACTTGACTGAGAGCGAGGCCCCCCTGTGGGTCAAGCCCTTCACCTTCTGCCAAAACTCTTCTACTCCCTCCTCGTTGGTGTCCAAAGCTTCGCCTTGGGCCTTACGGTTGGTAAGACCATGCCATACCTTGAAGGGAAGAGCCAACCCTCGGATGCTTTGAAGTCTGGGGAGTCGTGTAACCTTGCGAACTTCTCAGTGGCAGCCTTCAGCTCCATGCCACACATCAGCAGCATGTTGTTGACAATACCAAATCAACATAGAGCGGTAGACTTCTGCAACCCTGGGAAGGGTACATAATCTTCCTCTGCACGTTGCGTTTCGTCTTCAGTGCGAGGTCTGCCATGTACTGGGTAAGTCTGTGCCGGGATTTCTTGATGTCGAACAAGGTAGAGCAGGCCAGGTTGAATTCACGGAGGATGCGGGAGGTCAGCCATCCCACGTCCACCTTGCCCAGTAGCTCCCTCTTCTTCTCCAGAGTCAGAACCACCTGTTTCCTCTTCTTGGGTGGTGGGGCCATTGTCACACACGAGTAAGAGGCAGCACACATAAATAAGAGACAGCAGAGGAGCAGCAGGGCCTACAGCAGGTAGGGCACCACCACAAAGTGAGCACATAGGCAGCCATGGCAACGATTGTGTAGTCACAACGGTAGGTAGTCGGGAAATGGGGAGGATGCAGGGGCGTCAGTGGACGTCGCTGGAACTCCGCGACAAAACACAGCTGTTCATCACCGCACGGCAAATTTAAGGTAGGGATGAACACATATTGGCATCCCCCCAAGAGGTCCGGATATCTTAGGGAATATTCCAAGACTTGGACTGATGGACCCAAGCCCAAAATGTCCAAGACTTGGGCATCCGAGTCATTAAGGGATTACTGTATAACCAGGCAGCTCAAATGTCTGGTCATACAAACTTCCCTTAACTATTTCCCTATCCCCCTTGTAGTAAGGATGGAGTACTGCAAGAGAAGAGGAAACTTAAGCCTATGGTCCACTAGGTTGACATTCCAGAGAAACCTTGGGTCACTTCCTCATTATCCTGCCTCTTTTCCCATCCATAGATGAGGTGAGGTAGGCAGTCAGGAAAAAAGGAAGAATATAATGCTAGGAGAACTATCAACAGTATGCTTATGAAATGACCCTCACACACATCCACTTACCCTTCAAGACCCTGCAATCTTGGCACCATTTACACCCCTGGGATGCTAGCATGCTGTACAGTATGGTGAAGGAAGAAATAATGAAGCATTAGCACCAAGCCATAATATGGCCATACGGCACTGTAGGAGTAGAGGAAAAATAAAGGGCAGAAGATTTGCTGAAATATCGAGAAGAGATGTAGGACAGTAATGAGAAAAAGATAGGATACAAAAAGGCCCTCTTAGGGCCGTACCATAAAAACTAAATGCCGGTATTGCCAAATGTAGGTGTCTGACGTTCCCATGTTTTGTACCATAAATAAATTTGCTGTTCACGCCTGACATTTGTCTGCTGGTTATGGCGTAAAATAGTATTGGAACATGACAGGAGGATAAACAGCACAAGAGACACCCCTTTTGTGTAACAAACTTAAATATTCATAAATGTAGGAGGAGGAGGCTGTAGCACGGGCCGAACAGGGTAGTACTTCCGAGGGGAATACTGGTGATAGGGAGAGCTGGAGCTCCTGTTTCACTAGTTACCTAACCATCCCCCTTTGCTGACCTTTTCAGTGTGACAGTAACATGGAGAGTAGACCAGCATACTCTCCCAAACATTTCCTCTAACTATCCTATGCACTACACCACATGCGCTTTACATATTACACAATGTATCCCACTACGTTACGGGTTGACGCCAGCAAGGGCATGCGGCTGGAAAACTTTGCCCCTGCTACCTAGTGGCGGACTTTGGGGGGAGGCTTGACTGGGGTTCCGCCGGCATAGATCAGGGGTCCGGGGCGAGATGGGGCTCGAACCTGTGCTAGAGGGTACAGGGCATTGCGGTTCCCAGGCTGCCGCTTCCGCTCAATAGAGAGGGGCCCGAACCTGGGAGTAGCGCCCCAGGAGGCTGCCCTATCATTGGGTGTATAATGGCGGGGCAGTTGCAGTGCCAAGCCGCGCTTGGAGGGTGCCCCTGCAGCTGTCCTGGCAGGGTGCCCCGAGGCCACTACCACAGCCACTGGTAAGCTGGTGGGCTAGGGGTCCCAGATCCATTGCCTGGACCTGGGTCTGTGCAATGGGTCGGGCCTTTGGAATGTTTACCCCCCTTTATCTTACCAACTATGACTATGAACAAAAACAAGCACCAAAGCAAGCCTGAGGACAGCAAATCACCCAGGGGGTTTAGGGTGGGTTCGTGGAATGTGGGAAGTTTGAAAGGAAGAGCAGGGGAAGTCATTGAGGCATTCAGTAGGAGGTGGGTGGATGTGGCGTGTTTGCAGGAAGTCCGGTACAGGGGTGGATCAGCCAGAAAGATTGTTGGGAAGGATTGCTACTATAAGTTGTTTTGGCAGGGGGGAACTGACGGATATGGGGGTGTGGGTGTGTTGGTTGCAGAGAAATGGGTGGAGTATGTCATGAATGTTATAAGAGTAAGTGATAGGATATTAGTAGTGAAAATTATGGTCGGGCAGAGGTTGGTTTCAGTTATATCGGCATATGTTCCACAGGTGGGATTGGATAACGCAGAGAAGGATAGATTTTGGGATGATTTAATACGTGTAGTGAGTGGTATGGGTGATGATGAGGTAGTGGTTCTGGGAGGGGATTTAAATGGTCATGTGGGTAAAGCAGCTCAAGGTTATGAAGGAGTCCATGGAGGATGTGCGTATGGTGTGAGGAATGCGGAAGGGGAAAGAATACTCGAGTTTGGGGAGGCTATGGACATGATTGTGTGCAACACACATTTTAGAAAAAGAATCAGCCGGTTGATTACGTATGAGTCTGGGGGAAATAGTAGTCAGATAGATTATTTTCTGGTCAGGAGGGCTGATAGGAGATTAGTGAGGGATGTTAAAGTTATAGGAAGCGAGGAGTGTGTGCAGCAGCACAAACTGTTGATTTGTGACATGGTGCTTAAGGATCGAGTGATGAGAAGGAGGACATATGTACCTAGGAGGAAAATATGGAAGCTGGGAAACCAATCAGTAAAGGATGCCTTTTATAGTGAGATGAGGAGAGAGGTGGCTGAACAGGAAGCCGTAGATAGAGGCATAGGAAGCGAGGAGTGTGTGCAGCAGCAGAAACTGTTGATTTGTGACATGGTGCTTAAGGATCGGGTGATGAGGAGGAGGACATATGTACCTAGGAGGAAAATATGGAAGCTGGGAAACGAATCAGTAAGGGATGCCTTTTATAGTGAGATGAGGAGAGTGGTGGCTGAACAGGAAGCCGTAGATAGAGGCGTTAATGAACAGTATAGAGCCCTTAAGAACAACCTCTTGAGAGTTACCGATACAATATGCGGTTGGACAAGAGGCCCACCAAGACATAAAGTAACTTGGTGGTGGGATGAGGGTGTAGAAGCTGCAGTTAAGGAGAAAAGAAGGCTTTTCCGGGAATGGAAGAATGGTGGTAACAGGAAGAAGTACTTGGCTGCCAAGCGCAGAGCTAGAAGAGAGGTATACAGGGTGAAGTCTGAGTCACAGAGACTTTTACTTGATAATCTAAATCATGGAGAAAGGAAAAATATGATTTTTAGGGTGGCAAATCAGGTGAAGAGGGATATTCGGGACATTGTAGGTGAGCAGTGTGTGAAGAATGATGATGGAAGGGTGGTGGTGAGCAGTGAGGATATTAAAGATGCATGGAGAGAGCATTATAGCCGATTGTTGAATGAGGAGTTTGATTGGGATAGAGAAGGTTTGGAGCCCGCTGATCCAGTGTTTGGCCCTTGGCCTTTGATTGACGCTGCTACTGTGAGTGAGGCAATAGGCAGGATGCGGGTGGGAAAGGCGGCAGGTGTGTCTGGGTTGACTGCCGAAATGTTGAAGGCCTCAGGAGATACTGGGGTGAGTTTAGTCACTGACCTGACAAATAGGATTATATATGAGTGTGTTGTCCCAGATGATTGGCTGAGGAGTGTAATTGTAAATGTGTACAAGGGAAAGGGTGATGCCCTGGAAAGGGGAAATTACAGAGGTATAAAGCTCTTAGATCAGATAATGAAAGTAATGGAGAGAGTTCTAGAAGGTATGATTAGAGAAAGAGTGAATATCAATGAGATGCAGTTTGGGTTTATGCCAGGCAGGGGGACCACTGATACCATATTCATTGTTCGACAGCTTCAGGAAAAATATATTGGAAAGAAAAGGGAATTGTATTTTGTTTTTGTTGATTTGGAAAAGGCCTTTGACAGAGTCACTAGAGAGGTGGTGAAGTGGGCAGTGAGAAAGCTAGGGTTGGAAGAGTGGCTGGTTAGGGTGGTTATGGCCATGTACATGGGTGCTCGCACCCAGGTAAGAGTGAATGGAGCTTTGAGTGATGAGTTTTCCGTGAATGTTGGTGTGCATCAGGGGTCAGTTTTGAGTCCCTTGTTGTTTATCATGGTGCTTGAAGCCCTCTCACGTGACTTCAGAGATGGACTCCCATGGGAGATGTATGCTGATGATTTGGTGTTGACTGCGGAGAATGAAAAGGAGGCGGAGGAAAGATTTAAGAAGTGGAGAGATGGTATGGGGTACAAGGGCTTAAGGGTAAATGCAGATAAAACAAAAGTGATGATATCTAGGGTTGGTGGCAGTACAATCAGAGAAGAGGGAGAGTGGCCATGTGCAGTTTGCCACAAGGGTGTGGGAAGCAATTCCATCTTGTGTAATGTTTGTGATAAGTGGGTGCACAAGAGATGTAGTGGTATTAGAGGTAGACTGCGAGATGATGCTGATTTCATGTGTGCGGCGTGTCGGGGAGAGCAGGTGGTGATTGTTAGGCGTGAGAGGGTTGAACTTGCAGGCGAGTCTCTCGAGTGTGTGGAGGAGTTTCGTTATTTGGGAGACATGTTATGTGCCGGAGGTGGGGCTGGAGTTAGCTCGGTTGCTAGGGTGACAAGTGGTTGGAAGAAGTTCAGGGAGCTGTTGCCTCTCCTGACATTGAGAGGACTCTCCTTACGTGCTTAGGGGTCTTTGTATGCAGCATGTGTTAGGAGTGTGATGCTGTTTGGTAGTGAGACCTGGGCAGTAAAGAAAGAGGATATTCGCAGGTTTAAACGTACAGAAATGACAATGATTAGGTGGATGTGCAGTGCGTCCCTGCGTGCAAGGCCTGGGGGGGCTGGGTTTACGATGGAAGAGTTGAGAGGTAGGATGGGACTGGAGTGTATTGGTGTTGTGATGAGATGTAGGCTGAGGTGGTTTGGACATGTGGAGAGGATGGGGGATGATAATTGGGTACAGAGGGTGAGAGGTGTTAATATTGGGGGAGGGGTAGACCGAGAAAGACATGGGACGAGGTCATTAAGTGTGACTTAAGGGTTAAGGGACTGAACATGGAGGCTGCCAGGGATCGAGCAGCATGGAGAGCTGCCATTAGGTGACCAAGGCCGACGCATACAAGCATGTTGGAGCCTACGAAAACGAAAACGATGATAGCTGGTTCCTTCATTATAAACACTGAATAATTCAGGAATAAAATTGTCCTTGGCAGGCTAAAATATATGAGGTATCCAGAGCTGTTCAGAAAATTTTACAAGACTAAACATTTCTGTAGCGAAAAGAAGTAAACAAAACTTGCTGTGTGGTGGGGTGGTAATGTGATGCACCGTAATTGGAGTTTTAACAATAAATCGAGCTCAGAAGTTAATTTCAGAGTTCCTGTGGAACGGCAGCAATATCAGAGTTTGTGTGATAGCCAGCTCAGTGCTGTAGTCAACACATTTGAGGGGAAGCCTATAAGTTTCAGCCTCAGTCTAGTCGAATGTGTGACATTTGGCACTGGAAAGTGATTAAATAAATGAATAATTTTCTGAAAATGGGGTGCCTCCTGAAGTACATTACATGCAGTTCAATACAGTAGTTGATTCATGCAGCAGCTACAGTGGTTGCTAAAATAATGAAAGTCACTGTACTTAGTTGGGTACAGTACAACTTTCCCCCCATATTTGAGGCTAAATAAATATATAACTTATAAGCAGACAGTATTTACAATATTATATTACATGGCAAAAATTACAGATATCAGAGTTAGGCCAGCTTTTAATGTTCCTTTACACAGTTTAAAGAGTGGGTAAAAAATAAATATACAAATTTTTTGTTAGTACTGTACTAACAAATAAATGCAGTCACGTAAGGTCTTTATTGTAATATGTAATTCGTTTTTGGACCAAAATAATATTATGATTTAATTATGATAAAGGTAGGTAAAGTTACCAGATAGGAGTGAATTGGTTGGTTAGGATGATGACTGAAATATTTACCTATTTCAGTCAGACACTCAGTTTTGAGCATAGGACTTTGGCTTCAATACAAAATCTGTTAATAAAGCAATGCAGATTATCCCAAAACCTGAGGCATCTTTATCCCAAGAGATACTCTTACCTGTAAATAGCTGCAGCCTGTACCATACATATATAGTACAAAATCTAGTTTTAGATGAAAAATGACAGTTACAGTAGGCGCATTAAGTGAAGTAGGGTCAATACTACCCTCCCCTGTAATGCGAAATGAGCTGACGCTTTTTCAACGGGAGCTGGCAACCCTGCTTGATAGGTTTGGCACCACAGGAGCAGGCTCAGTAATGTTTGGGCAGCCACAGCAGGAGGATTGTCTCTGTGTGTGATACACCACGAGGGCATGTTTTGACTCAAATAACACAGTTATTTGGTTACCTACCACATTCTCATCATGCCTAAAGTAACCACAAGCAAGGACAAATGTGTGGAAGTGATTACTTTATACAAAGCTGGCCACAAACTCCCATTTATTGCAAATCAGATGGTGTTAGACTGAGGACAGTGCAGACTGGTGAAGCGGTTCAAGGACAGTGGGGAGGCCATTCCTCCCACTCCACTTCCCAAGCCTGGGAGACCTCGTAAGACAACCTTCAGGACCCGTCAGCTGATCTCAAGGCAAGTTAGCAAGGATCCAAGGCTAACAGCACGGGATTTAAAAGAAAAGAACCCACAGTTGCTGACAGATGTGTCTGTCAGAAGTGTGCAGCAGCTGTTGCATGACGATCTGGGCTACAGGAGTTTTTGTGCTCGTAAAAAAACACTGCTAACTGCACTTCAGAAGAAAAAGAGAGTAAATTTTTGTAAGAAATATCTTGCCTGGAGTGAGGAGCAATGGAAAACTGTGCTTTGGAATGATGAGTCAACATTTACTGTCACTGGTGCCCCTTCATCATGAGTGTACCGCAAACCAGGCAGTGACCCCCTGGATCCTAATTAGGTACACTTGCAAGTTTGTTAAATACCCAGCCTCACTCATGGCTTGGGGCTGCTTTACATATTATGGTGTTGGTAGGTTGGTCATTCTACCTGCAAATGAAAAAGTGAACCAGAACAATTATTTGGAGCTCTTATGTGATGTTTTAAGTGACTCTTTTGATAAAACCAAGGCAAGAGTATTTATGCAAGATTCTGCCCCTGCACATGTTGCAAAGTCAGTGAAACAGTGGCTAACAAACTGTGAGGTTCCCTTTATTCGAGATTGGCCCGGAAACAGCCCAGATATCAGTCCCATTGAGAATTTATGGGCGCACATGAAGCGGCAGCTGCTTAGTATGGACACATCATCTTTGCCTAAACTTGAGGCTGCAGCTATGGAGCAGTTTTAGTCCGTCTGTTCTGCAAAACTACGCCATCAGTCTCCCCAGACGCCTTAAGAAGATAATAAAGGTGAAGGGGAATTCCAGTAAATACTAAATTCTGTGGTGAGTGTTAATTTATTTGTTTCTCCTTGCTAACCACAAGAATGTTTTCTTTTTTTAAGATGGCGTCAACATTTTCCGCGCCTACTGTACTGTAATGGAGTAGATGGGTGTGGGAAAGGCAAGGAATACTGGTTTGGGTGAAAGGTAAAAGCATGAAGGAGCAGTTAAGCAGTGGCTGTGACAAAAAGGAAATAATGAGATAAATATTTAGTGAAGGAGAGTAACTTCAATAATGTGAATAAGTGAGGAGAAATTCAAGAAAACAGAACAGTAAGCAGTCTGAAAATGTATAAAACAGACCTGTATATATGGAAGTGGAATGATTTCTGGGAAAAGAGGTAAGACTAATCTAGCAGACTGGGATGGAAAAAGAAACCTGTATAGTCTTAAGTAACTTAAATCACTGCACACTGTTTGAAGGGAAAGGTAATAATCAAGAATGTGAATACAAGAGCACTATGATTATTGAGCTAGCATGGAAATTCACTTGTAATAACCAAGACAGGGAAGGTGGAAATAATATGGGGAAGAAACTATAGCCAAGTACATGAAACTGAATGTACAACCGTGACGGCACACAAATCTGATAACCTGTTTTCAAACATGTTCTGCTGGTTATGGCTGGATGACAGGTGTGGAAAGAAATTGCTGGGAAATAAATGAAGGAGTGTTTGTGCATCCATCATGTTATGGTACTGAAATGAATGTCACCATTCAACCAGCTTGTATAGAAGCAAAGCAGCCTGCATGCTAAAAATAATTCTGTAATGACTATGTATTTACATCTTGCAATACAAATTTAGGAACATATAATGTACTGCTACATGAGAAGAGGTGCACATGTCTAGATATACTGCAGTGTCACACCTGACTGGTGAGCAACATATCATGGAAGTCTGTGAAGTATGCAGTAACAACACAGTCATTTTGTTCGGATAAATTCCAATCTAGATATCTTTAATCATTTCCTGCAAATAATGGCAAAGGAGGGTAAATTCTATACATGCACAGCCTACACAGTAAGTTAGGCTTATACCGGTGCTGTAACTTGCTCATTAATACATCCTTTTTATGCATTCTACCTTAATTTTTTGCCAATTCTAGCTCACAAATACATATTTCCTACATAAAAACAACAGCTTAGAATGGGTTTGCAAAGTGTCTGGATTATTAAACAGAAGAAATATTTAAAATTCCCATGCTGTTAGCACTCACGTAGCGCATTCTCACCCAGTCTAGCGACTGTCACGGCATTCAAACTCCTGAACTGGGTTTCACCAAGACTGACGGTCCAGATTTTTTATGGTAAGGATGACTGACACTCAAGAATGTCTGATGACTGAACGTCGCTGTTGGACCGCCTGAACTGTGGGTTTTATAGTACAGCCCTTAGTCACTTCTTACAACAAGCAGGGATACTGGGGAAGTATTCTTTCTCTATGCTCCTCAGGGGTGGCAGTAGAGTGGTGAAATTTTTTAAAAATTACACTGATTCAATGATGGTGTATTTGCTATGAAGTAACGTAGGGAAACATTTAAATTTCATCCCCATTTCTTCGCTTTGGCATGCATCTTAAGATGTCACCAAGCCTCTAAATGACACCAAATTTTAAATGTCACCAAACCTCTATGTAACTGGCAAGCACCTCCAAGGATGTCACCAAACATCTAAGAAATATCACATCTTTAAGATGTCACCATGTCAACAAAAAATTAGGGTTTGTGTCACCAAACCTCAAAGTATTTTATGTCACCAACCATCTAAGAAATAGCAAGCACCTTAAGATGACACCATACCTCTATATAATATTACTAGGAATTTTGGTTTGTGTTACCAAACTCTAAGTAACATCAGGTATTTATAAGATGCTACCAAACATCTAAGAAATATCAAGTTCCTTAACCCCTACACCACGGGTTGTCACTTTCGTGACGGTTGGGTGCAATGGATCATACCGCGGGGCGTCACTCGAGTGACTCTGTTATTTGTAATTCCCCCGGGCTTTCAGGTGGTGACTTGTATCATCTATCAGCACTGCCAATGTCCAACAATAGCCAGAGCTACTAATGTCTTCAGTACTCCCATCCATTGTTGACAATTTAGCCATTTTCCCCCATTCTAGACTCCCCTCCCTACCTCCCCTCCATTACCCTCTTGTGTCGTCTGCTCAGCCGCTCTGCGCTAAGTAAATCTTCCCCAGATTTTTCCACCATTTTCATCCATTGAAATGAGCCCTATGCCCTATTCTTAT
>JAGKTI010020109.1:0-16558 GCA_018397915.1 Birgus latro | reverse complement strand
AATCGCTACTTGATTTCACGAGTCTATTCTCTCGTAGTAAATGACTCTATAGTCATTCTTAGCACACATAGCTATATATTGTATACTCGAATTATACAATATCGCATTATCTTGTGAATTATCACATTATCCTTTTGAAATACCTAAATTTCCCCCTGACAGTGATGGAGGAACAGCACTGGTATCATCTAAGGTGGAACTGGAGGAGAAAGTCTGAGCGAAGAGATCTGCTTAATCTGTAGAAGAAATAGCTACAGAGCTATCAGAGGAGCAAAGGATGATGAGATAAAGTTGTTAGAAAGGTTTTTGGCAAGGTGCCAGAAGGAGCATTAGGAATTCGAGTTAGAGAGTTGAAAGCATTTAGTACAGATGAAATTATTTTTAGCACAGCAACGAACAGACTTAGCACAATTCCGGGACAGAAACATAAACATGATGTGATTCAGCGGTGGGTTGGCTCCGGTACCTTTTATAGGCCCTCTCCTTGTTGTGGACAGCATTACAAAAAGCGTGATTAAACCAAGGCTTTTTTGCATTAGTCAAAGGATATGAGAAAGGAATGTATGCTTCCACGCCTGAGAGAATAACCTCCGTAATATGCATGGGACACTCAGAGGGCTTCTGGGCATGGAACTAATAATCATTCCAGGGAAAATCAAAGTACTGCCTGAGGGCCTCCCAATCAGCAGCTCCAAAGTGCCACAACTGATATTTCTTTGGAGGGTCCACAGGCTGCACTGGAGCGACAGAACTGACTGAGGCAATAAGGTTGTGATTGGAGGAGCCCAAAGGAGAGAAAAATTAACAGTGTAAACAGAAGGATTAGTTGTAAGGAAGAGGTCAAGTATGTTGGAACTCTCTCCAGGGCGATCAGGGATACGGTTAGGGTGCTGTACAAGCTGCTCTAGGTGATTAAGGATAGAAAAGATGTAGGCTTGTTTACCTGAAGGATCAGTGAAAGGAGAGGAGGGCCAAAGGTGGTGGTGAACATTGAAATCTTCTAGAATGGAGATTTCAGAGAGAGGAGAAATGGATAGGATGTGTTCCATCATAGAAGTAAGATAGAATTTTTGATAGTCAGTAGAGTTCGGAGATAAGCAAATAGCACAGATGTAGTTAGTCAGAGAATGACAGGAAAGACGAAGCCAGCGAGTAAAGAATTCAGAAGAATCAAGTTCAGGAGCATGGGAGCAAGATAAGTCATTGCGTACATATACACAACATCTACCTTTGGCTTTGAAATGAGTATAGAGAAAGTAGGAGGATACAAAGATGGGTTTGCTATCATTGCCTCAGACAGCAGAGTCTCAGTTAAGAAAAGGTTAGGATTAGAGGGGGAGAGGTGGTGCTCAACAGAGAGAATGTTAGACGAAAGGCCGCGAATGTTGCAGAAATGAAGAAGTGAGTCAGAGAGTGGTTCCAGGCAGCTCATTGAGTCGTCACCGGGAAAGGGCGGATTTTGGAGGCATTTATAGTCTCCCCCCCCGGGAACTCCGAGGCTACGTTATTAGATGCCATTTTTTTCTAAAATTTTTAACCTGTCCAATCCCGACCGTTTTTTTTTTTTTTTTTTTTTACCCAGCCTACCCCCAGGTCCCAACAGATTTTCGACTTTTTGTTTTTTGGCTGAAACCTTCGCTTTTGGTGAGAAACATCAAAAATTCATAGAGAAATCGCGATCGTGAGGAAAAAAATGTTGATACAGGTGTCACTCAACCTTATGTTTTCCTTCTTTTTCAGGGTACCTGGCTACAAAAAACGAACTAAGGAAGGGTTAATTAATTCAAGCCACTTTAAGTTACGTATTTATTTCATTTATTTGGTACGAATTTATGTGTAGTACAAGTTTATATTTGTTTTCACACAATAATATAGGCGTTTATAAGCACTGTTCACTCACCCAAAACCCCAGTATATGGCATCTTCCTTTACGACGTTACCATCTTATCACTTCTGTTTGTTTCTACCTCTAGCTTCTTTGTTTCTTTGTCGTCCACCTCAGGACTCACTTTTACCGTGAATTTCATAATTGGAGAGACCGTGGGGCAACATACCTTTTACTGTTAACAGGTGAATTGCCCAGTGTGGGGGGAGGGGGGGAAGGGGGGTTTAGGTGGGGCCAGGCAGTATCCTCACTTGACAGCAGGTAGAGGAAGGTCTCCCACATATGCCTACCAAAAATCACCCGCAAATGTTGAACAATGTGCACACAGTGGGCCTTGTAATTGCGTGACGTACAATGCACGTCATTGGGTCTGTCCGGGAAAAAAGTAGCGACGTGCATCGTACGTCGGTGGGGCTCGGCGGGTTAAAAGAAAGTGTAGTGTGTATGTAGTCTGGTGCTGACAGTTAGAGAAACTTGTATAGGAGAGCCTGCTGGCCTACTCTGAAACACTGAAAAGTTCAGCAAAGGGGAATGGTCAGGAACGAGTCCCAAGGGCTGATGAAACGGGAGTTCCAGCTCTTCCTGTCATCAGCTTTCCATCTGCCTTGGGAGTACTGCCCTGCTCGACTGGACGATGATCATAGTGGCGTGTTGATAAACATGACCAAGCAGTGGCGCTTTTTTTTTTTTTTTACGTGTCAGACCTTGGGCATAGGCTTCACAGCCCATTCCCACGGCCCAATAGTCCTCCTACATTCCATACTACCTCCACATGTCACCACTTCGGTGCTGACACCCATCGTCCATATCAGAGCCGTGCGCTGGATTTTTGAAAGGGAGGGGTTGAGAAAAAAAAAACACTATTTTTTCATAACATAGTCAATTCACTTTATTCATTTTATTCATTCATCATCTTACCCTGTGTTGCCCCATGAGAAGCGTAGGAGCCCGGGGCTAGGCAAGTTGGTCTTCACATTTAAGATGAGAGTGACCAGCCTCACTAAATCCCTGAGTGGCATTACGTGAGAAATAAACCCCAACCTCCCCTTGGATGTAAACCTACACAGGCTCAATCCGATTGGAGCATTTTATTTACCCACTAAACTAGGTACCGAAATACGGTAAACTTACGTGCTGTAAACTGATTAAAGTACTGAAAGGGTTCAAACTCGGGGTAGTTTACATACTGATCTCTACAGAACTCTGGAAGTGAATCAAAGAATTCGGTCGTTTACTTGACATATTTCACTTAAAAAAAAAAAGAAGGAAAAACAACAGGAAACACTTCTTTACTCGCTGATTTCTGACCGTTATCTAACTCACTCTGCACAGAAGTACCGTTTATTTACCCTTATGAAACATTCTAGATATTTCCACTATGCTCTACAAACTTCCATTTTTTTTTTTTCAGTAGCCTTCCATGACACTCCATTTCTTCTCTTCGGTAACAAAACATTTCATGACCGTGAAAACTCCTAATTCGTTCTTTCTTATATTTTGTTGCACTTTTAAACTCTATTTCTATTATTTTTCTATCTTCTAACATTCTCAACAGTATTTAATTTAATCAAGTGCGTTTTTAGTATTATTTTCACTCGAATTTTTCTTTCCAAATGGGAGGGTTAACCCCTCCTCCCCGCCGTGTGCACGGCCTTGGTCCGTATTGAATACATGCTAGGGCTGTCTCATACAGGACTGATGTATTGGTATTAGCGGGGATAATTTTACTACATGTCGGCGGGTCTCCGGGTGGATCAGTAAAGTTTGTTTTAATGAAATTCAAGTCCTGTTCCCTGCCCCAGCAGGGATTCGAACCTGGGTCCTCCAGGTCACCCTTCTACCGATTCGGGCATCGCCTCCCCCAAACTCTGTGATGACGTTAATGGCTTTGTTACTTTCTATGAGGTGGTGTTCATGACACTGCGGTGGTGTTTGTGACCATTTTGCAGTGTTTATGACCATGTGGTCGTGTTTATGTCCAATGAAGTGATGTTTGATGATTATGCGATGGTGGTTATGACCCTGAGGTGATGTTTGATGACCATGAGGTGGTGGTTATGACCGTCTGATGGAGTATAAGAGCATACAGCGGTGTCTTATGACCAATGTAGTGGTGTTTTATAACCATGAGGTGGCGACTGTGACCGTGTGTCGGGTATAAAGGCATATAGCAGTGTCTTATGACCAATGTAGTGGTGTTCTTATGACCAATGTAGTGGTGTTCTTGTCCACTGAAATGATGTTTTATGACCATGAAGTGGTGGGTTGTGACCGTGCTGAGGTGTATATGAGCATACAGTGTTGACCCAGTAACAGGTGAGGAGTCGGAGACACGAAGACACAAGGATTATGTACCTAGCCGAGCCATACTTTATTATTTTTACGCACACATTAGGCACTCTGTTTATTAACAGGGTACAGTGCTAATTCTTGATAAATTACAGTTGCAGATTCATCATTTAAATCAAGGCAACCATGTCACTCTCTATTTTCTTAGGTTCTCCAGCTGACGAGCAGCCCTGACGCTCAGGAAGAGGAGGTTTCAGCTAGAGCCAATGATGTGACCCAGAACATCAGAGGATGACATACAGGTAATGCACTACGTACTAACAGAGCAATTCACACAGGCATACCCCTTCAAGGAGGAGCAAGAGGGAGATGTCCGTGATCCCCTGGGCTAAAAGATCGTGACCATGGAGTGGAATCTGCGGCACTGAAGCACGAACACTGCACCACTGACAGTATGGGAATGGGTCCAGCCATAGACCTTGGAGGTGGGATGCCGATCCAACGTGACCAATACGCAAGTAGGTGAGTGCCACATCCAGGACTCAAGCAGATGCATGAGCCCAAGGCGACTGGAAGTGTCTGTGCGGCATGCTTCAGAGCGGCTGTGGGAAATCCAGATCCTAAGTCAGCACCCAAAATGTCACTTTCATCTAGTTTAAGGAAGGTCCCTTTGCCCCATATGTAAACAAGCAAGATGCCCCACCAATTGTATGATTTTTCCCTCCCCTTCATCTCAGGCTAAGGTGATATGGCGATTGGCTACGGATATCAGTGACGACACCACCAACGTTTACCTTACCCCCATGATAATCTGTAGCCCATGAAGGCCAACGAATGGTCAGGAAATACTACGAAAGAGAATTTTTGTAACTGTGACTTTGGCCATGAGAATGTCTGTATTCAGGGTGTCAGTAAATCCAGGCCCAGGCCTGGAAACGCCTCTCTCCCAGTCACTGAGTTACTAAAGTGATTGAATATCTTACATCAGCCAGCCTGGTGCCCAGAACATCTAAGTTGTTATACCGCGTAAAATGTTCTCATCCATGAGCTTTATTTCGCTCAGATCAGCTCGAATCGAATCATCTTGGCCTCTACTAACCCTACGCAAAATTTCAAAATGATAGGTCAGCTCTAAGAATATTTTTGAAAAATAAATTATCAAAACTTGTACCTGACACTTATGGAAACTTTGGCCAGATTATGGTGGGCTCAGATTTTCAATAAATAGATTAGACAGATGGATGGATGGATGAATGAATGATAAATATATGGATATATATGGGTTGGGACAGCATCCAGAACTCCTTGGCGCGAGATGGGGAGAAGTCAAGGTAGTCAAAGTATCTGTTGTTTCATTAGTGATTCTGAGGGTTAACTAAAATGCTTTTTTCATGGACCCTCGTATTTTGTTTTCTTATTTATTTTAGTTTGAGTTCTGTTGGATAAGGTATGTTATGAAAATGTACGAATTGTACGTAAATCTTGGTAAAATTTTATATCGGAACAATTGCTTGAGTCAGAAGGATAGATATAGAAATAAACGGATGGATGGATGAAAAAGATGGATAATGTTAGGTGAATGAATGGAAGGCTACAAAGACAACAAGCCTTTAGCAAAGACGTATCCCCACCATTTGGTATAGAATACATAGATATGGACTATTAAGTATGGCAGTTTCTTATGTAGGAACATAAGCTAGGACTCGTACACTACCTTTTAAGAAGTGAAGATGATCCCTCAAGTAGTTTCCAAGATACAGCTATTTACAGATAAGCTTCTTCATATGGAAATAGCTCGTAAAACACAATGTAGCAATTTCATATAGAAGAACATAAACTAAGACTCATAATCTATATTTCTGTAAGACATGAAGAGAATCCAGCAACGTTTCCAAAATATAACACAAGATAATTTTTTCATATATGGTCATACCTCGTAAAGTACAGACAATATGGTCATTTTTACAGATGCGAGCATGAACTACGACATACACTCACTTTGTCTGTGTGATAAGCCAATCCACCTGGTAGTTTCCGAGATACAGGCCCGAACGGAAAGACAGACAGATGGACGGAGTGGAGACCCTATATCCCCACCATATGGAATAATGGCGGGGATAAATAGATGATTTGTGGGTAGTGGTCAAAATAGGCAGATGTATGGATGGTTATGCAGATACATAAACAGATTAAACATAAGTGGACGGATGAATGGGTGGTTAGATACATGGGTAATATGTGTATGGCGCGAGGCGGGAAGATGCCAAGTGTTGCTAAAATGTCCGTTGGCTCTTGTGAGTTTAAAGGTTAACTAAAATACTTTTTGCTGGATGCTCTTTTTTTTCTTTTTCTTATTTTTTTTGGGGGGGAGGGGGGCTGTTCTGGTTTGCACATAAGATTAGAGTGAGGCTGGATCCAAAAAACAAAGGAGATATTTCAAGCGGGATTACTATCAGCTGCATGCTCAGTGAAATAGACCGCACTATTATTCACTTTTTAATGATAAATTTAATACTGAAATATAAAACGTTCATTAAGATACTTTCTGGTATGGATCAAGTTCAATATCTGTACAATACAGTAAAGTATCTTAGTTTGCTATACCCTACAAAAATATGTGATGCCATCCATCCATCCATCACCCAGTACCATACGAGGTGCTACCCAAAAGTTCCCGAAATTTGAAAACAGGGCGGAAACCGCTTGTCGCACGGTGTTTGGATGCTAGGTGGCAGTGCTTACTACTGCACACACCCTTTGTTAGTGGCATTGTGGGGGGTGGATGCATGTGTGTGGTTTTTATCGTGTTTGGGCCAGTTTCCAAATTTTATCTAAAAAATGGAGGATATAGAAGAGCAACGTGTGTGCATCAAGTTTTGTGTGAAACTAGGGAAGAACGAAGCAGAAACTCTTAAAGTGTTAAAACAAGCATTTGGTGACTGCTTTGGCGGTTACACAAACCTACGACTGGTTTACGCATTTTGAAAACGGCCGAGCGTCAAAAGATGACGATGCACGTTCTGCTCGCCCTTCCATCACTTCAGTTCTTGATAATATGACCAAAGTTCGTGCAACCATCCTCGAAGATTGCAGAAGGACAATGCACAGTGTTTGTGACATTGTTAGCCTATCCTATGGAACTTGCCAACACATTTTGTCTGGCAACCCTGATATGAGACAAATTGCCGCCAAGTATGACCCGAAGCCGCTGACTGATAAGCAAAAGCAGCATCGTATGGTGGTCTGCACAGCTCAAGGAATGGCCAGAAATTACCCTAACTGCCTCTCAACTGTCATAACTGGTGATGAAAGCTGATTTTACGGGTATGACCCCGGAAACCAAACAATCATCGCAGTGGAAGAGCCCAGCTTCGCCCCGACCAACGAAGACACGTCAGGTCAAGAGCAATGTGGAGTCAATGCACATCACTTTCTCTGACTTGTTCATAAGGTATTTGCTTCTCAAGGACAGACCGTTAATGTACAGTTCTATTGTGAAATTTTGGGCCGTGCTATAAAAAACCATGAGTTCAGGCGGTTCAACGGCGACGTTCAGTCGTCAGACGTTCCTGAGCGTCAGTCATCCTTACCATAAATAATCTGCACCGCCAGTCTTGGCGAAACCCAGTTCTGGCGTTTGAATGCCACAACAGTCGCTAGATTGGGCGAGAATGCGCTGCATGAGCGGTAAAAGCGGGCAAATTGTGAATGTTTCTCCTGTTTAATAAACCAGGCACTTCGCCAAACCATTCTAAAGTGTTATTTTTAGGTCGGAAATAAGTATATTTAAGCTAGAATTGGTAATAAATGATGGTAGAATGCATAAAGACGATGCATTTACAAGCAAGATACAGTGTACTGTATAGACTATCTATCTATCTATTGCCAGACGCCTCAATCCCGCACGGGGTGGCCACAAACAAATCGCCTCCATGTCGCTCTGTCCCCCGCCATTTCACTAGCACACTCCCAACTCACACCCCCCTCTCTCATATACCTCTCCACTCCATCCCTTCATCTCATCCTCGGCCTCCTCCTCCCTCTCGCCCCCTCCACCTCACTCACATACACTTTCCTCGTCAGTCTTTCACTCTCCATCCTCTCCACATGCCCAAACCACCTTAACGTGTTTCTCCTAACGCTTCCCATCACGTCCACAACCACACCACAACGCTCCTTCACTTCCTCATTTGTTAGTCTGTCTCTCCTTGTGACTCCACATGCTCCTCTCAAATAACTCATTTCCACTGCTCTCACTCTTGACTTCTGTCCTTCCAACAGGGTCCAAGCTTCACTTCCATATGTTAGAGTTGGTATCACAATACTGTCATGTAACAACTTTTTCACTTCCATGCTCACCTCCCTGTTTCTTATCACTGCTTTCAACGAACCAGCATCCTTCCTTCCCTGCTGCACCCTTTCGAGCACTTCACCCTCCAGACTTCCATCCTTACTCATCACATGCCTAAGAACTTAAATGCACTCACATTCTCCATATCCTTCCCATCCAGTCTCACTGTACATTCACTGGCTTCACTTCTCTCGAAGACCATCACTTTACTCTTCCCTACATTCACCTTAAGATTCCGTTTCTTACACACTTCCCCAAACTTATCTACCAAGCCTTGCAGCTCCCCTTCGTCTTCGCTCAACAACACAGTATCATCTGCAAACAACAGTACAGGGAGTTTCCAAACACTGCCCTCTCTCACTAGGGCCGCTCCAACATCCACTGCCCGACCTTGTATCTTATTTATAACTCCATCCATGTACAGATTGAACAACCATGGAGACATGACACATCCTTGTTTCAATCCAACCTTCAAATGGAAAGAGTCACTCAGTTTGCCATCCACACGCACTGCAGCCTTAAAGAATGAATTATGATTTATCCCCCTTTTGCAGTTATTTTGCGCGTGAAATAATTATTGAGATTATCCAGATTTGAATTCATACGAGCAAAGTGAATGTATTATTGCATATTTCATAGGTTTCCATGTTGTTTCCGGTCAGCTCACCGTCATGAATTATACAGCAGTTTATCCAGATTATGTGCACCTCTACTCATGCAGCAGTACATCATGTGTTCGTAATTTACACAGCAAGATGTACATACAGAGTAACTGAAGTATTATTTTTAGCATGGAGACTAATTTCTTAACAAAGTGGGTTGAATGGTTACATTCATTGCACCACCAACACAAGAGGGATGCAGTATCACTTCTCCATTCTTTTTCAGTAGTTTCTTTCCACACCTATCATTCAGCCATGACCAGCATACCATATTGGAAATTATAGGTTATCGAATGTGTGTACTGTAACAGTTGTTCATTCAGTTTCTATATATCTAGCTAAAGGTTTTTCTTTACCATACTGTCACCTTCCCTGTTTCAGGTATTACTAGTAAATTTCCAATTTAGCTCAGTACAGTACTTATTCTACTCTGAGACGCACAAGTATTATTACCTTTCCCTTTAACCAGCATGCAGTGATTTCCTAAGTTACATGATACAGTAATTATCCCAGTCTGCTAGATAGACTTCCCTTTTTTCCCAAAATCATTTCACCTCTATAGTACTTTCATCCAGTTCTGTTTTATACATATTCCGACTGTTTACTGTTCTGTTTTCCTAGCTGTCTCCTAAACTGGTCATATGCTTGATGTTGGTTTCCTTCACTAAATATTTATATCATTGCTTCCTGTTTGTCAGTCACTACTTAACTGCACCTTCCATGCTTTTGTATAACCTTTCCACCTTAACCAATATTCCTTGCCTTCCCTACACTCATCTACACCACAATTACAATAACTGTTACTTCTATCCAATTAACTATTTTCTTAGTCTGTATATGCATGGTACAGGAAGTTTCCTTAGATCTGCAGATATTTACAAGAAAAGCTCTTGGGATGGAACGATGCCTCTGGATTATTTTTTTGTAATTCTCATGAAATAATCTGCGTTTCCTAACAAATTTTGCTTTAAAGCCAGCACACCTATGCTCAAATCTGAGTGCTTGACTGAAACAGGTAAATATTTCAGCCAGCATCCTAACCAACCAATTCACTCATTAACCTTACCTAACCATCTTAACTACTTGCCAATTTTGGTGCAAAACCTAATTACATTTTTCAATAATGAACTTAAGTGAGTGCACATACTTGCAGGTACTGATGAAAAAGTTATCTTTTATTACCAATTTCTGTAACTAAAAGAGAACACTAAAAGCTAGTGAAAAATACAAGCCTAACTAACCATTTACCACCGCTGACCAAACTCTAATATGTGTAATTTCTTCCATGTAATATAATATTGTACATGCACTTCTGACACGCCATTTATTTCATATTTTTTCATAGGCAAGAAGTCACACAAGGATGTTGGGCTAGAGGCAGAAGCTTACTGGCTTGCCCTCAAATGTAACTACAGCACTAGCTGGCTAACACAAAAACTTTCAAACATTTGCCATTTCAAAAATCTACAAAGAAAGCACACGGGTAGTCTGACTAGGAAGCATAATTGAGTATCCTAACTCCAATATTACTCGCCACACCGACACCTTGGAATTTTTTGTTTACTTGTATTCGTTACGGAAGCGTTTCGTCTTGTAAAATTTTATGAACAGCCTTATGTTTCTCTATATATTTTAGCCTGGTAGGGACATTTGATTCCTGAATTATTCAATGTTTATAAATGGAAAAACAGGTTATCATATTTAAGAATATTTAAATTTGTTACACGAAAGGGGGGTCTCCTGTGGCGTTTATCCCACTGAGCTCTATAATATGGAGAGGCTATCTCCGCAGCGAGCGTGAAGCCTTGGCGGCCATATTGAAACCCCTCCACTCGTCGCCTCCACAGTGGTAATGCAATTGGATCCACTGTTCTTAGCTTGCTGTTTCCGTTTCGCTGTTGCTTACATAAGCTATGCAGTGGGCCATGGCACTATATTTTCCGAATTCACCGGCTGATTTCAAAAAACGTGGGCGTCGGTGGTGTAGATAAACATCAGCGCCGCCCTGGGCCCCTGGCGGCTGTTACACAAAATACGTGGTGCTACCCATGAGAAAGCCACTCCATACAGTGCGTTTATCCTCCTGTGACATTTCAATACTATTTAACGCCATAACCAGGTGACGATCGCCTGGCGTGAACAGCAGTTATTTATGGTACGAAATACAGTAACGTCAGACACTCACTTTCGTCAATACTGGCGTTTAGTTTTTATAGTACGGCCCCTAGAGAGGGCACTGGGAGAACGTGAGGCGAAAAGGTCGAGATAAGTGGCGCGCAAACAAATGGATGCTTCTCCATGACAGCGCACCCGCACACACCGCTCTTGTTGGTCAGCAGTTTTTAGCATTACAAAAAAAAAAAAAAAACATGCCGGTTGTCCCCCATCCCCTGTATTCAACAGATCTGTCCCCCTGTGATTTTTTCCTCTTTCTGGAAATGAAAATCCAGTTGAAAGGACTAAGATTTGACTATACTGAGGAAATAACAGAAGGTCCTGAACTAGCTGCTGCCAACGACTTCCAGGAAACGTTCCAATTATGGGAGAAGCGCTGGGATCGATGTCTGCACGCCCAAGGAGATTGCTTTGAAGGGGAGGTAGTGATTAGGACCTGACGTAATTTTTTTGTTTTCCTTCTTTAGTTAACTTTCGGGAACGTTTAGCACCTCGTATTGCTCCATCAGGGCCATAAGGGACTGAGGCTAGGTTACTCTGTCCAGACATTTAAGTGAAACGTCGCTATTCCCATTCCCCTGATCAACAGTACGGGTATGTTACCAGTATTCTCCGACCATCCCGCACATGTATACACATATATGTCACATCTGGTTCGAATGCAATAGCTCACTAGAGCACACGAATGAATCAGAGAAAATTTCGTGACAAACATACAAAACCAGTGGACTTGACATAACGTTACAGTACAGACATCTGTTGCCTCACCTAGGTTATTAAGCTGTTATTGTGGCTAAATATATTACAGCCGCAAGAACAGTAAACATAACACGGTTCTCATACTTCATACCCATCACAGATGGTTTAGTCAACTGTAGGAAACTGTTTGGTAGTAGCCAGACTCAACTTTCTACGCATGCTCAAGCACTGAGTGGGTTAATCAAAACTATATAATTTTACACCTTGCACTCACTCTTCTGATGGGCTAAGACATTGTCCCTGTTTAGAAGACTTTCTTGAATCATGAAGCACTGTGTAACGGAATGTCTATCTGGCATCAGTCCATGGCCCTTGAGGAAGAACACGCACTTGATCCCTTAGTCAGCAGAGTCTGCTCTAACTCACTAGGTTACTGTGCCGACAAATATATTATGTTTTATTAATCTTGATGATGAAAATGGTTTCCACTTAAGCTCAACTGACTATTCTAGTGTTGGGAAGAATAATGTTACGAAGTTTATGCAGAGAAAAAAAAATGTAACAATCGCAGCCAATCCTTTCTTATCCTTGGAGGATCCCAGAGGGTCTGGGGTGAAGCAGTGTCCAAAGACTAAAATAGCACTTGAAGAAGAGTTATACCCCCCTCAGTCACTAATTTGCTATCTTTCTGCTCCTCTCTTCTTTCACTCTCTAATTTGCAGTCTTTCTGCGGCAATCTCACAAACTCTGCTTTATTACTCATAAATTTTACTGCCCCCCCCCCTAAAAAAAAAAATCTTTCACAAGCTACCAACATACAGATTCACAATATCATCCAGGGACGATCGAACATTTGTCAGAAGACTTTTTTCATTTATATGCCATTGATAGGAATCATTCATTTAAAGTTTGTAGGAAAGAAAATGTATTGTCATTTTACAACCATAAACTACACAGATTTATCAACAGAATTATATTTAAATAATAAAGAATGTTCTGACACGCATTGCTGTTATTCATTTATCAGTTTCTGTCTACCTGTTGCTGAAAAAAAAAGTGTTAAAGATGAAGAAAAGGAGTCTGGATTCCCCCAAATGCCATTAAAACAAAGATGAAGTGCTCTGACTGACCTTGGTACCGAAGTGGAGTCTTTCCCGCCCCTGAAACATACACTGGGAGGCTGGAGACGAACTCGTTTCGGATGTCGTGCAAGGCTGTAAATACAACGGTAAGGGTGACAACCAGTTCCACTTATACTCCCTGCAAGGTGTAGGGCCCCAAGGCTCGGCTACCGTGGTCTGGTACATTTAAGGGTAAATGACCAACCCACATCCCTTGGTGGCATAACACGATCAGTTAAGATTGCCAACGTCTCCCAGGGAATGCAGGAGGGTCTCCTCACAGGGACTGTACACTGGCATACTTCTGTGCAAATTGTCACGACAGTTATTGAACATACAGGACCATAGGATCCCCAGATTTATGTTTTGTACTGTTTGGCCTTTAACCCCATTAATCCCTTTAAAAGAACCCCCCCCCCTCCCACACACACACAAAAAAGGCATCTGGGGCTGCTGGCTTGAGGACTGATCGTGCCAAGTTTGGAGAAAATTGGTGGGGAAATAAATAAATGGCACTAAAATGACATGTGTTTGGAAAAGAGATAAGGAAGAAAAAATGAGAAAGAAGGAAGTGGGGAAATCCAGAAGGCCTCCATATTGTGGCGTGGTGACTTAAAAATTCTCCAAGCAGCTCTTAGGAACAGAATCTGCACAAGGCCGTCACACCAAATGCAGCATTCTGAACATTACATCACGAAGATTTAAGTACATTAGCAGATCAAGTAACAGTGTTACCAGCAGAGGCTTTACGTTGCACAGAATAATTTATAAATACCTGTACATGCAAAAAATAATAATAGCCTAACAATAATAAGTACATCATCATCATCAGTGCTACCACCACCACATTTTTTCCACGTAAGGATGGAGAGAGATAGGATCCAAAACGAAGGGACGTATGAAAGTGGGAGAGCTATCAGCAGTACTTCCAGTGAAATGGATTAGTCATTCACACATCATTCCAGCTCCCAGAATGCTTGCTCTGTATCTTTGGCAGAACGATCTGCACGTTTCCCCCATTTTTAGTTGTAGATGTACTTCATATCTCATACCCGCCAGCCAGAGTTAATCCATCAATTATCAAATTAAAAAAAAAAAAAAAGGTGCCAAGCTCTTGTTCCGTGTTTCTTTGTATATTCATCCAGCCACCTCACCAACTCCATACCTTACTTTCTCATCATGTATTTACCATCCCCATCCGCCATCTTGGCATACCATTCCTGTCGCCTTCAAACTCACACACAAACCCTTTTCGCCATCCTGTCTACACTCATTCTCTCCACACCATAAGCATATCATGTGCCTCATTCTCAACAAACTTCCTTACTCCACATTTCACAAATCACATTACCGGTATTGTTTCCTAAAGTTTTTTTTTTTTTCTACTCTGTATCTTCTTGGTGATGGTGTTGGTGTTCTTATTTCAGGTATTCTCCCTAGGACTGCTGCATGCAACGTCTTTACTGTAAGGCATTTACTCTGAATAACTGTATCAAGCCACTTTGTTTGCAGGAGGGTACTGAGGCCGTTGACACCTGGAATCACTTCTGTAAGCAGCGGTCTTCGCTTAAATTCCGTTAGCTCTTCGATGATGCAGTACGTTTTTTCTCACAGTAAGAGCCCTATATAGACGAGTCAACGCAGACGTCATAAACCTGAGACAGACTAATGGAGGCCACGATATTGGAAGGCTTTTTTGTGAATGCCCGTAGTTTGCAGGAAAAATCTGATTTAGTGGCTTATGTTCTTGCTGAGGAGTACGATGCACTAGGCATAACAAAACTGTGGCTACCGAACGACGATATTTACAGCAGAGTACAACATACCAGGTTATTACATTTTCTGTAGCGAGAGAAATAACACAGCCAGGGGCTGTTAAACATTAAAGTAGGACTTCATCCAGTTATAATTCCAAAGCCCTCTATCGATAACACTGAAAATTTTTATCTCCAGCATAGAAATAAATCCCGTAGCAAAATAGTGCTCGGGTTAATTTATCATCTACCAAGCCAGTCCTGTAACACTGGCATGTACAACCTAACTGCTGAAATATGTAGGCCCAAAACTGTTACGCCGGTTAACATCAGGGTAGTGTTTGTATCTGGAGGTATGAGGAACGTTCTAGTGATTTAGTTATCTGTTTTGTTTTTCCTGTCTCACTGTAGGAATTAGCTCTTGTCATTAATGCTACTGTATATTGTTAATTTAAGTGTATTATTGTGTGAGAAATGTGAGTTCTCTCCTAGCTACTAGAATATGCTTTATTGCATCAGAAAATGTGAGTTCTGTACTAGAATATTTTGGCCTGTACTGGTAGGTGGAGTCAATGAAGGAGGATGAGAGTATTTAAAGGCCACATCACGGCCGAGTCAGTTAGTTCGGTTCAGGCAGTGTGCCAAACAGAGGGTTTTTAGTCAGCCATGAGTGACAGATGGAGTGAGTTGTGTTTTTCTCCAGTGAACAGTCAGTGACTCTGTGACAGAATCAGTGAATCAAAAAGTGAGAGTAATCAGTGTAGAATGGAGTACTTAAGCAGAGATTTAGTGAGACTTCGCCAGTGAACGAGTAGTGGTTGGTGAAGATCAGAATAATATGAGAGAAAAGTCAGTGTTTTGCAAGTGAACCTCAGCTGTATCTAGAAGGAATAAAGCCCAGATATGTGCATCTGAATTTTAATAACCGCCTGACCTGTAAACATGTCATTCTTTACATATCAAGGAACCCTACGATTGTATCAATCCTATTATCTTCTGTGATTTAAATTTACCGTTTGCCAAGTGGGGAGAAGCCCTGTGTTCACATGCAGTTGGACCTGTAAACTAAGAAAGTTCATCGCATCAGCTAGTAGACTGCCCAGCGCGAGGAAGAAATATATTGTATCTGGTTTTGGCCACATCGGAAAACTTAGCAAGTAATGTTATAGTAGAAGAATTCAGTACTGGTGACCCTCATATGGTTTCGTTGAGCCTTAAATTCAGTGACAGTGTGTTAGGGCTAGTTACAAGAAACTCCCTAAAGAGGGAGGGGGAAAAAAAAAAAACACTAAAGGAAATTATTCTTTCTGATGACTGGAATGCCACTGTCAGAACACTAGATATTAATGAAGCATGGCAATTATTCGCAGATATTCTCAGTAAAACAGTCAAGTTAGGAGTCTCAATGCGCAACAGACGACCTACTAAAAATAAAAAACCCAAATGGTGGAACAGTGATATGCATTGCCGGTCAGTAAAAAAAAAAAAAAAACGCTCACAATAATTATAATGGCACAGAGATGCTCTTCGTCGTAAAGCGAAAAAAATAAAGCAAAGTAAATAAAACATTGAAGCTCAAGTTGCTCGTTTCGGTACATTCAACCACATCAGAAACAAAAACG
>JAGKTI010020108.1:4967-16558 GCA_018397915.1 Birgus latro | reverse complement strand
AGTCCAGAAGTTTCTCACTGGTTCCCGATGTTTACCGAAGCTCCGGTACGAGTCAGGGTTGCCAAATATCCCTGCTGTTTGTGAGCATAGTTATTTCGTAAGTTATGCATCAATTTTTGTGTTCTTTTTCTCTATAATGTTTTATTTATATGATTGTTTGTTAAATAATGTAATTTAAATTAAGTTTGTATGCTAAATTATTTACAGTGTTGTATAAAGTAAGAAAACTCTGGCATGACTTTGGATGTCTCCAAGCTGGTAACTGTTGTAACAGTGCTCGCTCTCTCTCTCTCTCTCTCTCTCTCTGGAATACACCAGAACTGTGGAGGTGTAGAAAAGACTTCGTCCAGCAGCGGTGGCGGCAACATCTCCTCTTCTCTCTCACCATGGCCTCATCTGCTTCTGCCTACGACCCGTTGAGGGGGGCAAACCACAGCAGTACTGGGCTTGCTGGAGGGGAGCAGTTAATTCAGGGCACTGTGAAGCGGTACAGCGTAGGGGCAAAGTACGGGTTCATTCGGCGCCAGGACACTGGTGCTGATGTATTCGTACATCGTTTGGTATCGCTGCTCCCTCTCCACAGTGCCCCTCGCTCTCGTTAGCCGAAGGCGAGACTGTCGTGTTCCACGTCGTCCAGACGCCGAAGGGTCCCGAGGCTAGGGGCGTCACCGGGCCGGGAGGTGCTGCTATGAAGGGCGTTGCTCCTTCACGGCGGTGCCCCTCGGCTCGTGGTGGCCGGCCGAAGGATCCCCGACGTTATGGAGGAGTGGACACGATTGTCGCCATGTGCATCGCGACGGCGAAGGCTTTCTGTGGTGATGACAAGGAGGCGCTGCTTGTTCTTCTCCCCCAGATTTTTGAGAAGAACGGGCTGCCGCGCCTTGTCATCCCTCAGAGCTTCGCTCGTGATGCGCGGCCAGCCCTTCGTCAGGAGCGTCCCTCCACCACGCTGCGGCCTTCCAAACCTCGCACTACACCGCGACGAAGGCTGCAGCTCGACGCTCCTCTGAACAGAGCAAGTACCTCCACCACCACTACTTCTGCTCCGCCCCTGGACGCCGCGCCCTTGCCTACCGCGCCAATGGACGCCACACCCACCACTGACCAACGCCTGCCGTCAGCAGCCTCGAGGAGGACCGCCTTTCCCGATCTTTCCATCCTTCGGGACGAGGATGACCTCGCTCCTCCTTCACCACCACCAGCTGCTGACGTTCGGGCCGCGCCTTCCACTCCTGACGGTGCACCTGCAGAAGACCTCCAGGCCATTGTGGAGGCTCGTGCATCTCCGTCGCCTCCTCCTGCACCCAAGAAGAAGAGGAAGGGGAAGAAGTCAAGACCGCTTCCAGCTGAGGAGATGGAGACAGACCTTCCATGTCTCCCACCCTCTCCTCCTCCCCCTTCCACTTCCTCTGCCTTTGACCAGGACCTCCAGCCTTCTCAGGACTCCAGCCTCGACCCTGCTATACTCTACGACTCTCAAGCCTTCGCCGACGCCTTTCTCGCCAATTTTAAGAGGACCAACCCTTCATTATACACCAAGCTTACCACCCCAGTTTATTCTTCAAATTAATCAAATTTCAAGCAAAGCTTCAAGCTTCCCCTGATAACCTCTGCTAATACTCTTACGGGCTCTTCACCCTGAGCCCGTGTCACACTCGTGTGACAAATCTCTTCATCATCATCATCAGGTGTAGAAAACTCTAGAATACAGGAAGTTTATATAAGGATGGGGAAGAGACTAGAGCGAGTTCAGTTGGTTTTCAGTTCAGTTTGAGTGTAGAGCAGTCAGTGCAGTTTGTATATTTTTGGTACTTGTGAAAATAGTGTTGTTGGCAAAAAGTGTTATTGAAGTTTTTATACCATCGGTACTTTCGATACTAGTGAAGTGTTGTTGTTAGCGGAGTTTGTGAAAACAGTGAAGTTGGAAAGCATTAAGTGAAATCATTTGGAAAATAAAGACAGTGAACTTCAGAAGCCAGAGTTTATTTACGACGCCTGTGCTGATCTTGTGTACTGTACACTGTAAGGCTACCTCTAGGAAGAACAACTCACTGGACAATGTCCTTCCTATACTGAACTACTGGTGTTGGAGTCTGTGGCAGTGTGGGTGGGGACATAACACTGGTGTCAGGAGAGTGGATTACTAAGGGCTGCAGTGAGTCTAACCTTTGACATGGAGGCAGAAGGTGTACAGACAAGAGGCCAAGCTAAGCAGGAGGAGGCATCACTGGGTGCAATTATGAAGCTATTACAAGCACTACAGGCACAGAACGAAGGACAGAAAGAACTCAAAGAACAATTATAAGCACAAAGTGTACAATTACAAGCACAAAGCGTCCAAGTACAAGCATAGAATGAAGGGCTACATGCACAGGATGAAGGACAGAAAGAACTCCAAGAACAATTACAGGCTCAAAGTGAAAAACAGAAAGAGCTCGGGAACGAAATCAAAGAACAATTGCAGGCACAGAACGAAGAACAGAAGGAACGACATGAACAACTTCAGGTGGCATTACAGGAGCAAAAGAGGGAATTACTGTACAGCTGAGAATGCAAGGACAGCTACATGCTTTCATGGGGAAAATGAAGGCAGAACAGCAAGGGTTTAAGGAGGAAGTAGATGCCAAGCTAGAGCAGCAGAAGAATGAGGTAAGCAATAATGTGATCATGTAAACAGCATGTAGACGACCAGCTAAAGATTAGTGAGGGAATAGTGATGGAGTGCAGACAGCATGCAGATAACCAGCTGAAGCATGTAGCTGAGTATGTGAAAATAATTAGTGAGAAAATTGAGGCCGTAGAGAAATATTGCACTGCTGAGCCTCGGGTTAGTGTACAGGGAGCGTGTAAAAGGGATGGGCAGTGTAGGGTGAATCTTGATGGATCCCAGGCATCTAAAGGTAACAATACAGGGCTGAATAATCAGAATGCAGAAGTTTTAGGTCTATTTATCTATCTATTGCCAGACGCTTTAATCCATAAGGAGTGGCCACAAACAAATCGCTTCTACGTCGCCCTGTCCCCCACCATTTCATTGTCCTGCTTCCAGCTCACATCCCCCTCTCTCATATACCTCTCAGCTCCATCTCTCCATCTCATCCTTGGCCTCCCCCTCCCTTTCCCCCCCTTCACCTCACTCACATACACTTTCCTCGTCAGTCTCACTCTCTATCCTCTCCACATGGCCAAACAACCTCTTTTCTCCTAACGCCTCCTATCACATCCACATCCACACCACAACACCCCTTCACATCCTCATTTGTCAGTCTGTCTCTCCATGTACTCCACGGGCTCCTGTCAAATAACTTATTTCCTCTGCTTTCACTCTTGACTTCTGTCCCTCCAACAAGGTCCAAGCTTCACTTCCATACATTAGATTTTATATCACAATCCTGTCATGTAGTCACTTTTTCATTTGCATGCTCACTTCCCTGTTTCTTATCACTGCTGTCAAGAACCAGCAACCTTTCTTCCTTGTTGTACCCTTTCAAGCACTTCACAATCCAAACTTCCCTCCTTACTCATCACACTACCCAAGTACTTAAACGCACACACATTTTCCATTTCCTCCTCATCCATCCTCACTGTACATTCACTGACTTCACTTCTCTCGAAGACCATAACTTTACTCTTCCCCACATTCACCTTTAGAATCCGTTTCTTTCACACTCTCCCAAACTCATCCACCAAGCCTTGCAGCTCCCCTTCGTCTTCACTTAACAACACGGTATCATCTGCAAACAGCAGTACAGGGAGTTTCCAAACACTGCCCTATCTCATTAGGGCCACTCCAACATCGACTGCCCTACCGTCTATCTCTTTTGTAATCCCATCCATATACAGATTGAACAACCACGGAGACATGGCACATCCCTGATTTAATCCAACCTTCAGATAGAAAAATTCACTCAGTTTACTATCTACACGTACTGCAGCCTTAGCACCCTCATACATACTCTTCACAGCATTCAATAACTTCCCATCTACTCCATATATTCTTAATACTTTCCACAATCCTTGTCTATTCACCCTGTCATACGCTTTCTCCAAATCCGTGAAGGCCGCATACTTCTTCTTTTCCTTCTCTAAAAACTTTTCCACTAAAGATCTAAGAATGAATATCTGATCTACACAACCTTTTCCCTTCCTACAGCTTCCTTGTTCTTCCGCAACTAATTCCTCTGTTATTTCCCTAACTGTCAATAAGTATCTTACCATGTACTTTTCCTATTACACTAAGAAGACAAATGCCCCTACCACACACCTCTTTTCCACCTTTTCCTTTGTACAAGGGAATAATTATACCTGACTTCCAATCCTTCGGAACCCTACCTTTCTACCAGGCCAATCTGCACATTTTCCACATCCATTCTGCTACTATCACACCCCCATGCTTCAGCATTTCACCACACACTCCATGAAATCCTGGCACCATCCCCATCTTGAATTTCTTCATTGCTTCCAAAACTTCCATCCTACCGATTTCTTCCTCCCTTCTCACATCCCTCCGTCTCCCAGCCATTCCCCAGCCATTTATACTAGCATTACTTTCATTCTCTATGTTCAACAATTCCTTAAAGTGTTCTCCCCATCTGCTCACTTTTCTCCCTTTTGCACTAGTAATCTACCATTTATATCTTTCACTCCCCGACTAACTTCTTTGCCACCCTACCTAACTCTCTTTACCTCTTTCCAGAACATTTTCTTACATTCCCTTCACTTTACACTTAAATTCCTTCCAAACTTCATACACTCTCTACATATAACTCTCTCCTCTGTCTCTCAACTTCTTCCACTCCCCTGTTTCTCATCCACTCACTATATGCTTTCTTCTTTTGTGCCACAGCCTGTCTCGCCTCTTCATTCCACCATGCTGTTCCTTGCACTCCCTTTCGTCTTCTCTTCACCTCACACACCACCTTACGTGCTGCACAGATTTCTTCTTTGAATATCTTGCCCACACCTTCCACGCTCCCCATCTGTTCCAGTTCATATTTACCCAATCTCTCCTCCACTTCTCTCTTCTATTCTGCCTTTTTTCTCATCTTCTTGTAACTTTTCCACGCTCCTTGCCTATACTATTTCCTCTTGTCTTTTCCTTCTTTTATTTCTCCATTTCACTCGGACCTGGCCTTAATTATGATGCCCCAGTTTTTAGGCCCCAAACTAGTGAAGTGCATGGCTGTAATGGGGGTCCGATTGAAAAGAAACCTCAGGAATTTGATGGCAGAGTATCTTGGGAAGCTTATCGTGCACAGTTTGAGTTACTTGCGGATCAAAATGGCAGAGGGCAGTGCAGCTTCCTACTAGCTTTAAGGGTGCTGGATGTCACGAATTTTCTACATTGTAACGTTGTGTTGAGTGAGTCGTGACATCGTCCCGTAAATTTCAATTGTCTGTTGGCGCGGCGTTAGCCGTTACACGCCGGCGCGCGCATCTCCCACGCTCGTCGCGCCGCCGATTTGAATGGGAGCTCAGTTTGCTTGTAGACGCGGCGCGACGCGGGACGCCTCTCAAAGGCTCTGTGCTTTTCTAGCGTTTTTCAGATTTCAGCTTGTATTGGCGTGTCTCCTGCAGCCCCACCCACTTTGGTGATCGTCACAGCAGCTCTGTTTCATCCATACCGATCAGTATTTTCTGGTTTTTCCCTAGGCTAAGCTTTTTGAAATATTTAGCCGTTATCTGAGTGTTTCAGCGAGTGAGTGGATTCCTTTATTTGATTTGAATTTCATGTAACGTAAATTCATTTCTTTGTAATTAATAAATTCACAGTTCTTTTCTTGAGCTTTGTTAAAGTTGTCAACTGTGTTTAATTATTCCACTCTATTATTTAATACAGTTTGCTACTCTGCGTTAGCACAACTTTTGAATTAAATCACGGCCAGTACTTAGGCCAGCTTTGAATCACTATAAATCCGTTGTGCTAGCTGGGAGTTGGCTCAGCCAAGAGCCTGTTATTATTATTATTATAATTTTTTTTGATTGTTGGGGGGGGAGAAGAAACTTTCTCGTAGGCCAACGGTACAATATTGCAGCTCTGCTGCGTGCCGTTAAGGAAGTTTGTAATTCTCGACCCTAGAGAATTGACATAGCACACTTAGCTATACATTGTATACCAATTATACAATATTTCAAAGTTCTTGGGAATACTTAAATTTCCCCTGACATCTGGCGACACGCCAGAGGAAAAATCTCATTTTCCCCTGACATCTGGCGACCTCGCCAGAGCAAAATCTCATTTCCCCCTGACAAGGATAGAAGGTGATGGATGAATATCTGCAAAAGTTAGAGACTGTCAAGGAAAGTCTGGAGGCGAAAGATGGTTTTGGGATGGTGTGTTCCATTGTTCTATGTGTCTCAATCGATTTTAGTGTTTCAGTAGAGTAGTCCTTGGTAATTATGGTGGAGGAGGGGGAGAGTGATAAATATAGCTTCCTTGAGGGTGGTAAAACAAGAGAATTGACTGGACTATGTTTCCCAGTGCATGTGGGTTCAACTGGGAGGGAAGGAGTAATGGAAGGTGAAATGTCCAACTAGCAGAGCGACCCCAACACCACCAACAATGCCCAACCAGCAGAGCAACTCCGACACCACCACCCCAGAGGGAGGACATTGGGAGGTGACAACCACAATAGGAGGAGACCACAGGGAGGTTAACAGGTGCTCCGTGCTACACTGCCCTACGTCACCTGTGACCCTATGCCCCTCTTACTCACAGCCAGACCCCTGGGAAGTGCATCGTCTTGGTGCATTACCCTCCAACCAGGGAAACGATCACCAGACTCGGGGTGGGACTGACCCTCAAGCAGTCCCAGGTAGGCCCTCGGCCACAGAGTCCACCAGACCTGAAGCAAAAAGAGGGAGAGAGGCAATCAGCCTTCATAGACCTACTATACCCCAGGGAAGCAGCGGTGCAGTAGAGGCAACGAGCCCTACTGTAGGAGGAGATTCCACCGGACCACCTTCTTACATGATCCACTGTAGGGAGCAGGCATTTCAGCACATCTGCCAGACGACCCTCGCCTGTCCTCCTGAGGAGGGTAGTGGAGCTCACTTAGAGTCCGCCTGGACTTACAGGGGGAGAGACCACCAGTTGTCCCACAGCTGCAACTTTCCCCTGGCTGCAGGAGAGCGGTAGAGTCCACCGGACCTAGTGCATGAGCCCAAAAGTCTATCAGACCTCCTCCTCTTGCTGTCTCTGGGATGAGTGGTCCCCCAACAGAGTCCTCCGGACATGTCGGACCGAAGGAGAGTCCACCGGACCTCCCTCACCCACTCGCTCGGGAGGGAGCCTCGGTAGAGTCCTCCGGACCTGCCAGGCAGAAGGAGAGTCCACTGGACCTCTTTCCTCTGCTCCGGCGTGGAGTTCTGGTGGCATACCTTGAACCCGAAAAGTCGAGGGAGAGACCACCTGTCCTTGGATCCGCCAAGTCGAGGGAGAGACCACCAGTCCTTGGACCCGCCAAGTCAAGGGAGAGACCACCAGTCCTTGGACCCGCCAAGTCGAGGGAGAGACCACCAGTCCTCCCCCTTCCACTTACCTGGAGGCTCCCTGTGAGGGCGTCGTCTCTGGCTCAGCCCATCCCACCAGAGGCTGAGCAAGGTGCACATCCGGCTCCCCCTCCTCCGGACGGATGGAGACTGCTCCCCAGCAGACTTACTGACGGAGAGTGTTCGGAGTGGACCAATGGAGAGCCTGGGTATCCTGTCCTTGCAGCCAAGCCCCCAATGCCCCCGGCAGGTAATGGACTCTTCCAAGGCAAACGGCCACAAACGACCCCTGATGGCCTTCCCCTCCCGATGAGACCGCAGCCCCAGGACTTCGAGGGCCACCCCAGGCCAGGACCAGCCCTGTCTCTCCTCCCATACTCCTCCTATGGCTAAGGGCAGGTGCCGAGCAGCGCGCCTCGTAGCCCTTTTTGCCCCCAGACTCAAGGGCCCTCTCACCCTGACGGCCCCCTGCAGTAGATGGCCACCCCACACGCCGCCTTCCAGCCTACACCGGACTCCAGACTATGCTGACAGAGTGTGTTTGGAGTAGACCAGTGGAGAGCCTGGGTATCCTGTCCTTGCAGCCCAGCCCCCGATGCCCCCGGCAGGTGACAGACTCCTCCAAGGCAAATGCCCACAGATGACCCCTGACGGCCTTCCCCTCCCGATGGGACCACAGCCCCAGGACTTCGAGGGCCACCCCCCGGGTGACCCCAGGCCGGGACCAGCCCTGTCTCTCCTCCTAGACTCCTATGGCTAAGGGCAGGCGCCAAGCAGCGCGTCTCACAGCCCTCTTTGGCCTCAGTCTCAAGGGCCCTCACACCCCGACAGCCCCCGGTAGTAGGTGGCCGCCCCACACGCCACCCTCCAGCCTACACCAGACTCCAGACTACGCTGCACGAACCCCATGCCCTTACCAAGGGTGCACCCCTGACGGCCCACCCCCTACACAGGGCTGCTACCTGGATCTACCTGTGTCGTGACCTCAGTTCACCACAGTGTTATAACCAACAACTGTACCCTCCCATAGTGATACAGACCCTGACAGTGTATTCCCCCTACCAGAACGTCGTGACTCCTGTGTAATATCAATACTCTCCCCCTGTGAAACCCAGAATCTCGTGACCCAGTATAAACTCAGTGCACATACAGAACATAAGTGACGCCCTCCTCTGTGCTACCATATAAAACCCTCTATACATCCCCTGTGCTACCATAAAAAACCCTCTATATTGTTACTGTGACCCACATATAAGCTATACGAGTGCCGATTCCCCATTCATGTGTAATATCTGTGGTCAGTAATAACGTCACGACCCCTGTGTAATACCAATACTCTCACCCTGTGAAACCCAGAATCTCGTGACCAAATATAAACTCAGTGCACATAAAGAACGTAAGTGACGCCCTCCTCTGTGCTACCATATAAACCCCTCTATTTTGTTATTGTGACCCACATATAAACTATACAAGTGCCGATTCCCCATTCATGTGTAATATCTGTGTTTGGTAATAACGTCACGACCCCTTTGTAATATCTTGGTCTACTCAGTGTCATAACCTGCATAATATTCCACCTGGGAGACATAGTGTTGTACCTGTGCCCAGTAATAACGTCACGGCCCCTGTGTAATATCCCTGTCCACATATAGTGTCATAACCTGTGTAATACCCCACCTGGGAGACATAGTGTTATACCTTACATGCTCTGTGATTATAATTGTTCCACATACAGAGTTTGTCTATGCACATGTAGTGTTGAGAGCACTGTATTTGACTATAAGGTAATACAGTATATGTGTAATACTGGTTAGCTTGTGTTTGAGCCCTATCCCTTGTCTGCATGCTCTAGCCCGGTCCTGAACAAAAGAACCCCAGCACATGCCCGTGTCCTAGCCCAAGAAGTTGGACTACGAATACGTTGCATAACACTGGTAGCTAGCGGTGGTTCTAGCTCCGGCAAGGAGCAACAAGGGACAAAAGGGAAAGGTACAAAAATGGCTGCCAAACCGCATGTCCAATTACCTAAGTTCGACCCCGATCAGTGCGACATAAACACATATATGTGCATGGTCAAACATATACTGGACATAAGTTTTGAGCATGATAGAGAAAAAACTGCAGTAACGCTCCCGCACCTGGGAAAAGTGGTCTCCAGTGTTGCGACAAAAAGTGTTCTGAAGCTGACATGGGCACAGTTTTAAAAAATAGTGATCCAAGCATTCACATCACCACTGGAGAAGGTTATTGCCTTCTTCCAACCCAAGGCCATCACATGGCCTCCTCCAACCGATACCACAACGCCTCAAGCACACACAGCAATCACCATCGCCCCCCACCTGCCACCTCTCAACCACACCACACTCACTTCCTCATCCAGCATGCTGCACCACACACAATTGACCCACACACCTGCTATCCCACACCATCACACTCATCACCCTCACTCACCTCCCCCTCCACGACCAACTCACTTCCATTTATTCATCAATGACCTTCCAAGCTGTACATCTAACCCTATCCACTCATATGCTGATGATTCTGCCCTTCACCTTTCCATTTGGTTCCTGCAACGTCCATCTCAGCAGTTACTTCAACAAACAAGGGATGAGACTATGGTGCACCTAACGTCTGACTTGGCTCGTACTCTGACTGGGGTAAAAATAATCTTGTTTTTTTTAATGCGTCAAAGACTCAGTTCTTACACTTATCAACCCGACAAAATCTTCCACAGGAGTACCCACTAATGTTTAATAATATCCAGCTCAATCCTACATCATTCTTGAACATGCTTAGGGTTTCAGTCTCTCGGGATTTATCTTGGAAAGAACATATTACATCTCTTGTGAAATCTGCTTCCAAGAGATTAGATGTGCTGAGCCAACTCCAAACCTTCTTTACCCCTGCACAGTTGTTGACTTTATACATGGGTTTTATTCGCCCCTGTTTGAAATGCAACTCTCGTGTGTGGGGAGGCTCCCCACATATAGCTCTTCTCAATCGGGTGGAGTCAAAGGCTTTTCGTCTCATTAACTCTTCTCCTCTTACTGGCTCCCTTCGCCCTCTGTCTCTTCGCCGCACTGTTGCATCTTTGTCTCTTTTCTATCGCTACTTCAGTGGTCACTGTTCCTCTGAACTGTCTTCTTGCATCCCTCCACCTCTACAACGGGCACGTAGTACCCGTCTAGCAACAAACTCTCATCCCTTTTCTGTCCAACTCTAATGCAAGAGTTAGCCGAGACTCCCAGTCCTTCATTTGTGCAACTGGTCAACTCTGGAACTGTCTTCCTCTGTCTGTATTTCCTACTTCCTATGATCTCCAGTCTTTTAAACGCAGTGTGTCCAGGCATCTCGAAATGAACGGATCTTGAATTTGGCTCTCTTTTGTATTGCCTTTGTTTTTTTTCTTGGAAGGAGCTGTTTGCGGGCCCATCGCCTCTGGTTCCTTCGTCCTTGCATAAAAAAAAAAAAAACACCCCCCCACCACACCCTTCACCAACTTCACACCCTCACCACATACCCCACACTCACCCCTGGTGACCTCACATCCCAGCCCAACACTCAGTGCCACGCTGCCACCCAACCAGGAAACCCCCCACCCACTCCCAGTTACCTCACCCCGAGGCCAGCACTCCACGCCGCCTACACCTGTCCTCACCCCCACCACCCCTAGGACCGACCACCTTGCACCCACACACCCCTCACCTTCACCCACTCCTCATTCCACACCCACACCCTACACCACACCCCACACCAGCTCCCCATTGTCAATCACCACGACACCACCACCATTTAGCACAAACTCTACTGCCCAAGCCAAGACCCCCCCCCCCCACCCAACCATCTCACCACGCACCCCAAGCTCCTCACCACTGGCACCAGTCCTCACCACCACCACCACAAGATCCAGCTGTCTCTCTCACCCACCAACTAGATGCAGATCCACACCCCCATCCACACCCCCAATGTCCCCAATACCCACCAAATCAACCACCTCCACCAGCCTCTGGCGACCCCCTAAAACCCAGGCAACCTTACTTGTCCCCAGTACAGCCTCTGGTCAGTCACCATACTCTCTGCCACCTGAGAGGAAAATCAAA